>JAZGVQ010000026.1:0-20433 GCA_037356215.1 Thalassiosira gravida | reverse complement strand
AATGCAATTGTTATCAGATTCGCCAACTACCCGTCAACTGGATTTAGAAGTCGGTAGTTTACAAAATGACATCCTGGCAGGTAAACCACAATGTTCATACATTCGCTACAATGCAGAGCTGGAAACCGCAGAGGATTATCAGAAGACCAAAGTGTGTTACTCCTGCCCCTCAATCGATAAAAAATGCATACACTGCCAACAAAAAATTAATAATGCCATTAAAACTAAGTTGGCGGAGTTTGATGATAAAGACATTAAAAGCCTGCGACAATTAGATAAAGGTAAGAATGCAGAAATATTAATGACTATTGGCAAAGTATTTGCAAAACAAGAAGTGAAAGCAAAACATCTTTCATAAAAGGCAGCTATATTTAAAACATCAATAGTTAACTTTCCATGTTCAGTATAAGAATACTAAAGAACAATCAGGGTAAAGGAATAATAAGATGTCGATGCCTAAAGTTTTTTTAAGTTACAAGTGCAGCCACGCAACCAGTGAAGACTTAATCCATACCATCAAATCTGAGTTTGCAGCTGAAGCCGAGTTTCTCCACGATGTCGACATACAGGCTGGTACACGTTGGACATCAGAACTGTATAACTGGCTCCTTACCTGTGACGCTGCCATTATTTTAATTAGCGAAGAAGCCAACAAATCCATCTGGTGCCGCCGGGAATGGGAGTTACTTAACGCCAGGTGGAGCGCTGATAATCTAACCGTTATTCCATTGTTTGTCTCAGAGCACACTTTTACTACCAATATTTTGGACGATATCCAGGGTAAATTGTTAGTCAAAAATATTGGCTTACCAGAGCAAGCAGATTTAATAGAACATTTGCGCACGGTGTTGGAGCAGGTTACCAGCAATAGAGACTTGACAACCGATGCTTACTCGACAGCCTACAAATACCTGGCCGCCCACCATGCCTGGCTCAAATGGCAATTTCATGATTTCCCGGTATTTAATCGCGAGCCCTACTCCCTTGCGGATGTGTATATTGAACCTGAATGTGGTCTGTTGTCCTGGAAAGACATTAATGACAACAAAAAAGATGCGTATAAAGAAACCCCTGATTGCGGTAACCGGGTCGGCCTTTTAGATACCGTTATGTCGCACATAGCTGACAATAAATTTAAAGAACTTATTACAGTACAGGCAGGACCTGGCGCAGGTAAATCGGCGTTTTCCCTAAAACTTGCCAATCATTTATTGCAAGAAGGTTTTACTCCGGTGCTGGTTAAGTTTCGGGATCTGCGTCTCAGCATTAAAGATACTGTACAGGAACTGTTGGACGATGCTATTCGTCTGGGTCCAAACGATGAACAGCAAGATGTACCACTACTGGAAGCGCCCATTTTAGAGCAGGTTTTAAATAGTCATTTTGAATATCAGAATAACAGCATCAGTCGTCTGGTGGTCATCATGGATGGCTGGGATGAAGTCAGCCTGACGGGTAACGAATCCTATAAAGCGCAGTTGAGTACCTGGTTGCCCAAGATCAGGGATTATTTTATTCGAAAAGCGGGAAAGAAAGTCCGGGTAATACTAACTGGACGGCCATCAGCTGAAGTTTTTCATAGTGGCGTGCTTAGAAATACAACACCTGTATGCACATTGCGGCATATTACGCCTGCACAGCTAACAGACTATGCCGATGAGATTAGCATCAGGTTAAAAGAAGCTGTTCTGCAAGCAGAAGAATCATCAATGATTGGTTGGCAGTTGAACACAGATAAACTGGCAGTTGTTTTTGAGCATTATGAAAACTGGTTTGCAAACAAAAAAAGGTCGGCAAACAATCGAAATGATGCCACCGGTGACATTTTAGGTAACCCCTTGCTGGCTTATTTGTCTTTTCGGGTTTTTGCAGAGACTAAATTACCCGTCGAACAGTTAATGCGTAATCCTACCGTTCTATATCATGAGTTGATTAATTTAACTGTCGACAATGCTGGAAAAGGTCAGGACGAACAGTTGGACAATGCCGTCCATCGCGGCGGCGATAAACTCCGTCGATTGTTGCAAGAAGTAGCAGCCACCATCAGTATGTTTCGTGCTGAGAGTGTATCCTTTACCGAGCTGGAATTGCGTTTTGACAGTGACGATAAGCACAATAGTGATTTGCCTATCCCGCAACAACTGCTGCAAAACTGGAGCGAGCACACCGATTCAGGTTCTGCCTTGCAAGAATTGCTCATAAATTTTTATTTTAAAGGCGGCAATAAAAATCTGGGCTGTGAATTCCTGCATAAAAGCTTTCGCGAATACCTTTATGCTGAAGCTATTTATTATGCCCTGTTAGACAGTGCCAAAAACACGCCTGAGTATTTTAAACCTGCCAGAGACTATGAATACTGGCAGGATTTTGAACTCGGCAGTCCTGAATATAACCTGTCCCGCCGTCTTTCCTATTTATTAGGGCCACAATGGTTAACTGCAGAAGTACGAGGGCATTTATTTTGGTTAATAGAGCAAGACATTGAGAGTCAACAAGACATTGAGAGTCAACAAGACATTGAGAGTCAACAAGACATTGATAGGCAACAAGACATTGAGAGTCAAAAAGGAGCTAATATTAAAAGAAATAAAGAGAGTCAACAAAGCACAACCAACTGGTTATGGCTTCGGGACGCCCTGTTAAGTGTTTATGCCTGGTGGGCAGAAGGTGTGTTAAATCGTCATCAACCTAAAAAACAAAGAGGTCAGGATAGCTGGCAAGCGCCGTTTATTGATGAGTTGTTCTTGCTGACGACCTCCTTTGAGACAAAGTCACAACCCCCAATGCGCTCCAGCGTGTTAGATTCTCATTTAGGCCACGCCTTAATGCTATTAACGGCATTAGTGTTTCATAAAACAACGTTGTGTAAAAATCCTTCTCTTGCTCACTCCAGAGAAGCCAATTATTGCCAGGAAAATCAATTAATTGAAAAAGAGCACAAGGAAAAAGAGCATAAAGAAAAAGAGCATAAAGAAAAATCCATTTATTTTCGCCCTGGTGGCGAGGGGTTCTTCAATGAAATGATATCCAGGTTTGATTCTGAAGGTTGGAGAAAATCCAGAGGTATAGGATTAATGATATTACCGGGAGCTTATCTGTGTAATGAAAACCTATCCATAACTAATGCAGAATCGGTTGATTTAAGTGAGGGCGTCATGGCTGATGCCGATTTAAAAAATGCCTATTTAAAATTTGCCAATTTAACACATGCCGATTTAACACATGCCGATTTAAGATATGCCCGTTTAATAAATGCCCGTTTAACACATGCCAATTTAAGACATGCCAATTTAAGACATGCCGACTTAAGAAATGCCGATTTAACACTTGCCGATTTAACAAATGCCGATTTAACAAATGCCGATTTAACAAATGCCGATTTAACATATGCCGATTTATCACATTCCTATTTAGCAGAAGCCGATTTAACAGATGCCGATTTAGCAGATGCCGATTTAACAGATGCGAATTTTACCGGAACCAGGCTCGCAGGTACAATTTTGGCAGATCAAGAATTAGATGAAAATGGGCGAGTGAAAAATCTTGATAAATATGGACGAATAAAAATCTGAGCTACTACATCTGAGCTAATGCATTTTACTTATCTCGATTCTGAGTTTTTTGTCGAGCTAAATGTATGAACCTTTTTACCATGCAAATAGCGCTGTCGAGCTCCGCTTCGCGGCAATCGACCTACACAATTCTTTTATTTGATTATATGGTTTGGTGGTTTGGTGGTAGTTCTCGATGATGTCTTTCTGCTTTGCAGGTAAACATTACAGTGCTACAGTTTTTAAAAAACCAATAGTGCCTGATAATGCTCACACAATGTAAATCTCCTGTTTTGCTTCTTGCCTTCTCCTTTATTTTATCTGCTTGCGGCGGCGGTGGTGATTCAGGTTTTGCTACACCCAATATTCCTGATGCTTCTATGCCTTCTTCTCCACCTTCACCAACTTCAGTAGCCGAATTACGCCTGCAAGAGTTGGATGTTGTTGATACGACGCTACGCTCCAATCATCCAGATATGTTTTTTAGTTTGAATGAAACAGACTGGCAAAATCAAATTGCGTCTATTCAGGGGCAAGCAGAGTCTATTACTGCGCTGGGCTTTTTGTTTGAAACCACCAAGATGGTGGCAACACTGGGGGACCAGCATACTTATATGATTATGCCGGACGAATTTCTTAAGCAGTTTCCGGTTGAAATCTGGTGGGACGGCGACCGGGCCATAGTCGTTAAGGCTACGACATTGTATGAACAATTCCTGGGCCATGAATTAAGCACTATCGATGGCAAGTCGATGTTAGAGATCCGCGAAATCGTCATGAACTACCTGGCTTTTGAGAACGAATACTGGAAAGTGGGGATTTCGCCGTTGTATCTCAATTATGCTGAAGTGATGGAATGGGAAGGCTTAATAGCATCAGCCGATATTGCCAGCATGACGTTTATCTCTCCAGAAGAAGTGTCAACCACTCTGGATGTACCATCAGCTGTTGGAGAACCACAATTTATTGCTATTGAGGAAATACAAGCAACGCTTCCTGCTTATTATCAGAATATCGATGACAATTATGCTGTGCAATTGCTTGAAGATGATTTGTACATTCAGTACAACAGTGCCTTTGATATGTTCCCATATGATCAGGATGCCCTACTCGCCGATATCCAGTTTATTATTGCTAATAATGAGTTGGAAAACGTTATCGTGGATATTCGCTTTAATTTAGGTGGGCAGATCGATCATTTTGTACCAATAATCGATTATCTGGCCAGTACCGAGTTTAATAATCCGGAAGATCTTTTTGTATTGACCGGACGCAGGACATTTTCGTCTGGGGTTGGCGCGACCTATTCTTTTAAAGATCGCACAAATGCCACCTTTGTAGGTATGCCCACGGGCGGCAAGCCTAATGGTTTTTCTAATGTCGTGGGACTTGGCATGCCTTATACGCAAAGTGCATTGTTCTTTTCGTTGGATTATTTAGAAGTTACTGATGGTGATCCTGATACATTTATGCCGGATCATCTTACCCCCTTTACCCAATCGGATTTTGTTAATGGCACGGATCCGGCCTTAAGCTTTATTGATTCTAGATGGTAAGTCATGTCTTTAACGAGACATGTTTATGTCCCAGGCGGGCATGTTATTAAATCTGTTAGTTGTTTTGTTTTGTTTCTTGCTTTTGCTTTGGGCTTTTTGTAATGGAGATTGATGTTAGTCGCACAAAACTAATTGTGGTCATATATTAACAACGAGATATAAGAGTATTAGTGATTAGCGTTTTATCGGGGATATCAGATTGAATAAACATGTTCAGTTCATTAATAAATGAGAATATGTAAAAGAGAATATGTAAAAGAGAATATGTAAAAGAGAATATGTGAAAGGGAATGTACCTGCCCAGTCGTGAATTTTCAAAAATGAAATTTATGTCTGAGCAGGTAATTTTTACGTCGTTAGCGATTTGAATGAATCAAATGCTGTGTTGAATTCAGGCAATACCAAAAAACGATTTGATATAGATAGCCCATTCATCTTTGGTGGGTTGGCAGATCTTCTCTTCGCAAGCAATGTACCAGCTTCTGATAACATGAACTTCCAGGGTATCAATTGAACCAGGTGCGCCATTTTCAATGTGCAGTATGGTCTCTCGACTTAATCCAAGAATATCGCCCAACTCTTTTTGTGTAATTCCTGCCTCTTTACGCATATTGCGCAGTCGTTCAGGGTTAAATTTTTCTTCTTTGTCCAATTTTTGTAATCCTCTGTCACGATGGAAACGCCCGAATCTTATCACCAAATTAAAGAAAGTATACGTTTTACAATTCAATTTTATTGAAAATACCTGTTTTTTTCATGTCTGATATGTAATCTGTTCGACATGTGGAAATTCATCCTCAAATTACCTTTAAAAAACCCCTGAAACGCACAGTTTAAAAGGCTTTGTTAAAACGGATATTTTTGTAGTCTGAAAAGTTGTGCACACACCACATGGGTAATTTTTACCATATAAAGCCAGGACTTTAGTTCTATTAACTAGAACGTTTAACGTTGAAATGAACTGTTTATAATCGAATTGGGTGTATTTTTAACCTTTGGTGCCCATTCGACTTAGAAAATTCTCTATAGCTTAGAATGTAATTACCGATTTTTTTGCAATGACAGTGTCAAAAACGACAGTGCTGCATGCTTATCTTTAAATAATCCATACTTTAAACCTGTGGCTTGATATAAATCATGCCAATACTGTTCTTCCTGATCACTGGTTTCTGCTCCTAAAACCAGTGCAGTTACAACGAGGCCTAACTGCCGGGCGCCTTTGATAGATTGCACTAAAAATTCCCTTGTAGCCGCGTTTAACAACTTTTCACCACCATGTAGTGTAACCAGACTTCCCCAGGCAATAGGTTGTAATGCTTCTCTGAAAGGACCAATCTGTTGTTGGTACTCTTGTGCAAACGCTTCATCAAATGGACCTGTCGCTTCAATAAATAACACTCTGTCGGTTGCATTTAATGAAAGTACTACTTTACCTTTTGATGAGCCTTTCTGGCCTGTCATTCATTATTCCCCAAGTTGCGTCATTAGGTTTTGTAATTTGCTGGTTAGTATAGCTACTTGCTCTTCCAGGAGTTTTACTCTGGAAGCAAGATCTGGATTTTCATTTGATTCTATAGCTGTCGGTCTTTCTGTTGCTGTCGGTTTTTCTGTAGATGTCGATTTTTCTGTTGCTGTCGATCTTTCTAAAGATGTCGATCTTTCTATAGGTGTCGATCTTTTTAAAGAGACTGGGGAACCAGTTTCGTGTATGGCACCTTTTACCTCATCCCCCGAAAAACAATGCATATAGCGAGATTCTCGCTTACCAGGCTCTCTGGCCAAACGTACGACTAAACTATCACCATTAAAGTCAGCCAGTTGTTCTAGTGCACTTTCAACTTCACTTGCATTGTTGAAATCAGCAAGACGTCCGCTTCGGGTTCGTAATTCGCCAGGTGTCTGTGGACCTCTTAGCAACAGTAAACAAACAATCGCTGTTTGTTGAGGTGTAAATTTATAACTACCAAACTCGGTATTACAAAATTTGTGTTTATATTTTGCCACCCGACTTCCATATTGGTCTTCAATAATCTGACGCCTGGCATCGAGCTCATCTAAGGCTTGCTGTACCTCTGACTCTGTTAGCTGCATAACCGGATCACGATTACTTTTTTGATTGCATCCGGTTGTCAGGCCATTTAGAGACAATGGATATTGCTCTGGTGTCGTAATTTCTTTTTCGAGTAATACCCCAATTATGCGGGATTCAATGGTGTTTAATTGAGTGATCAAGCGTTCTTCTCCGATCGTTCACGTGTTTATCAAGGTCGCGAATGTAAAATTATCAAGAGAGTCTTACATATTCGAATATCTGAAAGTGTAGAGTAACTGTTAAGTTTTCCATAGCAAACAACGCCTCTTTTTGCTGTTGAGATGTACTCCAATAATAAGGTGTCATCGCTAATAAGTTTTCTATTTGATTTTGCGGGATGTTGACTTGTGTTTGCAACGTTTCAGAATTACAAAGTGAAAAACGATTGGAATCTTGCAGTTGTTTACTATTTCCCGAGTGGGGAACAACATCGTTATAGATGAGTGCAGACAATTCTTGTAAATGATTTGCCCCAGGACCAATTAATATAAAACGGCCTTCAGGCTTCAGGATCCTATGGTTTTCTACTTCACTATAGGGAGCAAAAACGTTGTATATTATGTCAAAACTCTGTTCCAGATAAGGTGTATCCACTGCGCTGGCAACTGAACATGATACCTGTTTATTGCGTTTTGCAGTCATCTGTACTGCAAACTTTGAGATATCAAGGGCGGCGAAATTGACTTTTTTATCTGAGTCCGGGTGTTTTTTCACCTGCTCGGGGCGTTTTTTCACCTGCTCAGGGCTATTGTTTACCTGCTCAAGACCTTTTTTTACCTGCTCAAGACCTTTTTTTACTTGCTCAAGATAATACCCCTCCCCGCAGCCCAAATCGAGGATGTTTAATTTTTGTTCTTCACTGTTATTGAGCATTTCTACTAATTTATTAGCCAGAAATCCGTAATAGCCTTGATTCAAAAAGGTGCGCCGGGATTGCAACATTGCTTTGTTGTCTCCGGGTTCTTTGCTGCGTTTTTTATTCACCGGTAATAAGTTGACGTAGCCTTCTTTGGCTACATCGAAGCAATGATTGGCAGCGCATTTCCAGGTCTTTGCGTCAAGAACCAGTTTATCCTGACATAAGGGGCATTTATAAACGTTCATGTAACTTCAGAAAAGATTAATTTGTGATTAATGTATGTCATTTATCTTTGAATGGTTATTTGCTCTGGTAATTTCAATTCAAGGTAAATTGTTATGTCATCATTACACACAAAAGCCCATGCACAAAAGTTAGTTTCAACTTTTTTGATCCCAATCTGTGTTGCAGTATCAGGCTGTGCTAACAAAGATTTGCCTATACTAAGTTGCGTTAGGGACCAACAACATCAGTAAAATACTGACTATTGTATACCGTTTGTAGTGCAGGCGAATCAGAATAAGGCTTCAAAGGTGAAGATAATCAATGGAGTAGCCATTGATGGTGTTGAGGTTGATGCCGCAGGAAACAGCATAAAAAACACAGATATTAATAAGCTGATATTCCTTAATTGCCCACAGGACAAAGGCCATAAAGTGTTTGATGGCGAAAATTAAATGCACCTGAAACAGATTAAATAAGCTAAATTCTATTAATTTCACTGAATATTAACCTTTAACCCGGTAAAGTGATGATTAATCAAAATGCTTAATCATCACTTTATGTCAGCACAAAACTCTCCTACACTTTTTTGTTCTCCATCTTTTGCTTTTTCGCCATCAAAGCTCTTTGCTTTTACTACGCTAATTATCAAATTTAAGAGCTATAACAAAAAGTTGCTCCTATGTGTATTGTTAAGTTCTTTTTTCACTCTTTGTGCGCAGGCCATATCTATGACACAGTCAGATAATCTGGTTTCAAATCATCAGCTTTCAAATCATCAGGCTTCAAATCAACAGGTTTTAAATCATCAGGTTTCAACTCAAAAATCTATCCGAGTCGCCACCTTTAATATTGGCCTGGATGAAGCGCGAAAAGCTGGAGATCTGGCAAACTTGCTGCGTTCTGGCGACTATGTTGCAGCTTTAAAATCGGCTGAAATTATACAAAGGGTGAAACCTGACATTTTGTTAATTAATGAAATTGATGGTAACGATGATGGCAAAACATTGGCTCTTTATCTCAAACATTACCTTGGACAAGGTATCAACAAACAAAAAGCCATTAAATATCCCCATATTTATATGCCAGATTGCAATACAGGTGTGGATTCAGGGGTTTATTTTAGAGAACATAATTTACAACAGCCGCAAACCGATACTCCGCCCACGGATAATTATGGATTTGCCCACTACAACGGACAATACTGCATGGCCGTATTGTCTAAATTTCCTATTGAAAAACAACAAATTCATACCTTTCAAAAGTTCCTTTGGAAAGACCTTCCCACACCATTATTACCAGTTCTTAATAACAAATCCTGGTACAGCACTAATGGCTTAGAACATTTTCGCTTGTCGTCAAAAACCCATGCCGATGTCCCGGTTAATGTAAATGGCAAACCATTGCATTTACTGATCTCACATCCAACGCCGCCAGTATTTGATGGAGAAGAAGATCGTAATGGCAAACGAAATCACGATGAACTGAAATTCTGGCAATATTATATAAACGCCGATGTTAAAGGTGAAAATGGAAAAAACTGGTTGCAAAGCGATGACAAAGTCCAGGTGACAGGACTTTCAAGCGAACATAGATTTGTCATAATGGGAGATTTAAACTCTTCTATAGTGGAAGGCGATGCATCGACACATAAAGGCATACGCGCCATTGAAAACTTAATTCACGACCCACTCGTAGCGGATGGCTTTTCAGAAAAGAAAAACAGCCAACATATACCGCAAAGCCTGGGGGGGAAAGAAAACGACTCTGATGGCCCGTATAGCAAGTATCATACTGCTCATTGGAAGATGCGAGCGGACTATGTTTTACCGTCTGCATTTGGCATTAAAACGGTGGGTAGCGGCGTTTACTGGCCAAAAAGTGGTAAATCTGAAGCCCGATTGGTAACGGCTGAAACTGATAGTCCTTCGAGTTCTGATCATCGATTAGTTTGGCTGGACATATCTCTTATTGAATAGCACTTATTGAATAGCTCTTATTGAATAGCTCTTATTGAATAGCTCTTATTGAATAGCTCTCTTCCAACAGAGCTGTTTGGCTGAAAACACACACGGTAAGGCGAAAAGCAAGGAATACTAAATTAGCAATGCTTGCAATAAACAACCTGATTAAACATCGACTCGATGGCAAACAACAGCGCAAAATTCTAAACAACCTTAATTTTGAAATCAGCAAAGGTGAAAGTATTTCCGTGATGGGAGATTCTGGATGCGGTAAGAGCACCTTGCTCAATATAATTGCGGGGCTTGAAACCTACGACTACGGAGAAATATTCCATGATGGTCGGGCAATTCATAACTTATCAAGTGCTGATCTTACCGCATGGCGTAAAAAGCACTTAGGCGTCGTGTTTCAACAATTCAATTTAATTGATTGTCTTTCGGTTATCGATAACATTAAATTTCCGGCGCGTTTAAATAAAAACCTGGATGAAGCCTGGATTGAAGAAATTTCTGAAAACCTTCAGATCTGTTCTTTATGGCGTAAGTCCATTCATGAAATTTCTGGTGGCGAGCAGCAACGCATAGCCGTTGCAAGAGCCGTTGCACATAAACCATCTCTGGTATTAGCTGATGAGCCTACAGGCAACCTTGATCATCAAAATGCTATGCAGGTGGCAGATCTGTTAAACAAAATTTGCAAAACCAATGACACGCCTCTGATTTTAGTCACTCACAGCTTGTCAATTGCACAAAAAACGGACAAAAGACTGCAGCTCAATCAAGGACAATTGCATGCTGTCGGATAAGGTATTGCTGGTTAGGGTGTTGTTGGCTTCGTGGCGCAAACAATGGCAGCAAATTATATTGGTAATTTTTGGTCTGTTAACCGCGAGTGCTGGCCTTAGTAGTGTCCTTGTTTTGAATGAAACTGCCCGTCAAAAAATGGCACAATTAGATACTCCATTTTCAGGTAAGCCTAAAGTTATTGCCACCATTAAAGATGCGGCGCTTAATAAAGAGGCACTTAACCAAGAAACATTTAACCAAGAGACAGTTCATAAAAAAAGTCACAGTAAAACCATTTTTGATAAAAAAGCCTACGCAGCTTTGTTAAAACAAGGGCTTCCGGTGGTGGGGTTATCAAGGTTTCAGTTGGAACTCTCAGGGACAGCACGGGCAAAGCAGCCAGCTGTGGATAATTTAACGAAAGAGACAATAACGATAAAGATCGTAGCGATGGATATCGCTGCCCTGCTCACTCAGGCGTCACGACAAAGAGCCAACAGTAATGACGCCCTCACCGAGCAATCATCTGCTCCACTAAACACTGATTTGGTTAATTGGCAAAAGCCGTTGATTTCCCAGGCACGTCTCGAATGGTTCGAAAATACAATTTTACCAACGGGTGAATGGCCCTTTCCGACACCAGCGGCGTTACCGCAAATAACCGATAATAATATCTATATCAGTATGATGTTAGCCGGAACATTAGATGCTGATGTAACCATTAACGAGTTATGGTTTTTTGATGAAATTAGCGCAGCCCTTAGCAAAGACTTAAATGACTCCGGATTTGAACTGCAATTTATTACCGCAGATACAGGTACGCTAACGAATAGTTTCTACATCAATATTACGGCCATGGGGTTACTGATGTTTACTGTCAGTATGTTTATCTCATTGAATGCCTACAACCTACTTGTAAATGGTCGAAAACACTTTATCAGGCAGTTATTCAATCTGGGGGTTTGTGTAAAACAACTGAAAATTCTATTTGTTTTGGAGACGAACTTGCTCACCTTTGTTTGTTGTTGCTTAGGCTTTTTATTGGGGCTTGCATTGGCAGAGTTGGTCAGCCCTGGAATGCAAATGACATTAAGAAATCTATACGATGTCAAATTTACGGCTCAGAATGTCAAATTGTACCATGTGTGGTTAACGGTAGTTGCTGCGGGTGCGCTGGCAGCCAACCTGATATTACTGTTCCCTTTTAATCAATCACTAAAACAACTAAAACCTGAATCAAAGAGAACTAATAAAAACAGCTTACTTGTTAGGATCCGCCCTTTCGCTCTTCCAATATCGATTGTCGTTTTGTTGTTAATTATTATTCTTCAAGAAATCTTGTTTAATGGGGCGATGGTTCAGGGAGCAATGGTTCAGGGAGCATTACTTCCTGTCACATTAATTGCTAATTTTCTGATGATTACTTTGTGCGTATTATTGGGATGTGTGATTGTACTTTTGCTTATCCCTAAGATGTTATATCTGATTAAACAAAATATTAATCCTGCTGATCCGTTAACACATTATTTTGCATCCGATGCCGTTCGCCTTTCTAACAAAAGTAAGATCGCAATTTGCGCCTTTTTTATTGCCATTACATCTAACATAGGCATGAATTTGATGGTGGGCAGTTTTCGGGCGGCCACTGAACTTTGGATAGAACAACAGTTTGTCGCAGACTATTACCTGTCTACAAGTGATAAGGTGAACTTCAATGCCTGGGCAAATACGCAGCCCAATATTGACGTCTATCATCGAGCAAAAGCACAAGTCAGTTTTGATGATCGAAAAACTGAAATCATCGCTCTCAACGACAAAGTTTCTTTGCACTCAGACTCAGGGAAAAATTATAATTTGTTGTTTAAACACATTGAAGAAGACTATTTAACGGCAATGGGTTCTGGGTTTCCCTCTGACTTGGTCTTCATCAATGAGCAAATGTCCATCAGACATGACCTTAAGTTAAAAGACAGCATTACATTAGGTACGCTTAACTTCACCATTGCCGGGATTTATTATGATTATGGCAATCTGTTTAATCAGGTACTGTTACCTGCAAAAACGTTGGTAAACTTTAAGCAAGATAATGCTCCACAGGCACTGTATTCCATTACGTTTAAACCAGGAAGCGACTTGTCGCCAGTCCAGTTGGAATCTGAATTGGATAAACTAGACGTGAGTTACTTTGATGGTCAACAGATTAAAAATATTTCAATTAATGTCTTTGAACAGACCTTCGTAATAACATCCGGTTTAAATCTAATTACATTGCTCGTTGCCGGTGCATCGCTGGCCACTTCAATTTTAATCATCGAGGGACAAAACCTCCAACAAACGCGCATTATTAACCAAATGGGCGTATCAGGATTTAAACTTTGGTTAGGCAGTTTAGTGCAATACCTGTATTTAATAACCATAGTCTTTTTGCTTTCTATTCCATTTGGAATATTACTCAGCTATCAGCTAATAAATAAAATAAATCACGCGGCATTTCAATGGAGTTATCCCCTTGTTCAAGAGTTTCTGTCTTATGGATTAGTTTATATTACAGCTGTGTTTACTGTACTTTTGGCGGTTTCACTGCCCTGGTTAATCCGCTATGTTTTCTCCAGGTTTAAACAACAGCGTCAACAGCAACGTCAACAGCTGATGTCGGTAAGGTAGCCGATGAGTAATTTCCCCAAAATATACAAGCTCTGTACGAAATCTGTTCGATTTGTTATTACCTGTGCTATCCCGGTTTTTTGTTTGACTCTGACAGGATGTGAACCATCAATTGACAATGTCGGCTCATTTTCGTCAATCCTGAACCAGGAAGGAAGGCAAGTAACAGCGCCTGCTGAATTGATTTTTCCAGACGACCATCTCTCCCACCCGGATTATGGAATTGAATGGTGGTATCTGACCGCCAACCTGACTGACCAAAATGCAAAACCAATATGGCTGCAATGGACATTGTTCCGAATCAAAAGCCCGCAACCTGAAAATAGCTGGTCAGATGGTCAATTTTATATGGGGCATTTTTCACTTCACACTAAAGAGCAGCATTTTGCCGCAGAACAATTCGCCGATGGCGGTGTTGGTAATGTCGCAGTGGAAAACGATAGAATATTTATTAATAGCTGGGAAATGACAAAATCAGCAGCCGGCTTGCCGGACGCATTACAGGTCAATTTTACAGATCCAGGTTTCCAGTTGCATGTTACTGTTAATTTAGTTCTTGAAACAAAGCCTCATTTTTTCTTGCATGGTGATCAAGGATTTAGTCTAAAACACCCTAAAACACAGCTTGCTTCTTATTATTACGCATTACCTTTTATCTCTGTCGTGGGGAATGTCACGTTCAATGATAATGTCACGTTCAATGATAATGCCTATCAGGTATCGGGAAACGCCTGGTATGACCATGAATGGTCATCTTCATTTTTGTCGGAGGATTTTTCAGGTTGGACATGGTTTTCTTTGCATTTAGATTCGGGCGCAAAGCTAACACTGTTTACCTTGCACTCATCAAAAAAGGCGTCTTACAAAACCTCCTGGTATGTCGCTTACATGGATAGTGATGGTGAACAGCAGATTATTAGCTCCGACAAAATAGCAATCAAAGAACAAAACTGGACTGACTCTTCAATCGGTCGCATTCCTATCGCATGGCAATTACAAATCTCTGAAATGGAAATAAATATTGACATTAAGGTGATGAAAAAACACCAGATTTCCGCATTTTCAGTTCCTTACTATGAAGGAGCCGTCAAAGTTTCAGGTTCCCAAAGTGGTGTCGGATTCGTAGAACTAACGCGCTAACAAGGGGATTAGCCATAAAAATGACCTTTGAACCCTAAGAATTCGCAGTTTTTTGTTGTGTAACCTTTCCTCTGCTTATTTTTTGACTTACTATTGAACAATAGTGACATCATTTTTCTCTAATGTTTCTAAATGATGTTGCCGATACAAGTGTGTGAAGATTCAGAACTAATAAAAAACAGAAAATATGTTCAATAAAAAGCTTCAAGTTGAAAAAGTAGAGATGGTTAAAAAGATCATACGTAAGTATGACTATGGTAACTATGCTCAAAGTCATAAAGAATGTGTAGAGCTGGGATTAAATGTTAATCGTCCGGCTTTAGATCGTTTCGGCGAAAAATTGCAGATGTTGGACTCTCAGGCTAAGAGCAAGTCCAGAATGATATTTGATGATGAGCAAGACGTCACAAAGCCACAGGGTTCTATTGAATTGTCTAGTGCCCCGGTTGGTGAATCTAAATCTGGAAGCTATTCGCAGTTTACAAGCCGCGCAGACGAGATCACCTTTGAATTAGGTGCGCTAAAAATCAGAGAAGATGAACTTTTAAGAGAACTTAGCCAAATTCGTAAGAAAACCAGCAATTAGGTTCACTTAAACGCAACACTGTCTCTGTGATGGCAACACTGTCTCTGTGATAGCAACACTGTCTCTGTGATAAATTTTCTCTACTTAGAATAGCCCCTGCGGTAAATAAATCTCTACTTAGAATATCCCTTTGATGAATAGTCTCATAGTTCATCGTTTTCATTACGAATAGGATTTAGTTTTGTTTATTCCTCCCTCTTCAATTAAACGTTTATCCGCAATAGGCTAATTCTCAATCCTCAATTCTCAATTCTCAATTCTCAATTCTCAAACATTAAATTGGGATCAAATGATAGTCGTGGCTAAAAGCCGTAAAAATCCAAATACTAAATGGAGCGGGTATCAATGTATTCTGACCTGAATTCTATGCCCCCCCCGCCCACTCAAACACCCTCTGAAACATTTGTTATTGATAAAACCCCAGGGATTCAGCACCTGTTCATGGAGAAATCATTGGAAATGCGTGCAGATCCGTCACAAGTTCAAAACGTTTTTCGCTTTTGTTAGTGCAAAAATAAGCAGTGCCAGCGCAAACAACTGATTTTAAACCGGAAAGTTCATAACTGTATATAATTCAATCATCTTAGTGTGATTTTCATCACTATTCACCGGGTCTATGATTAATTATGATTTGTACCGGGTTTTCTTTATCAAAATGTTGCAAACATTAAGTTAATCATCTACTTATACTGTCTGATCATAATTAATTGCACACTGCTGTTCTTGCTAAGAGACCTATGATACTTCGGGATACACAAGTCAGACTCGTTTCGTTTACCGACGAGTACACAAGTTATGCGATCGCAGAACTATTAGGTTCTGGTCAAATTAAAGCCCGTGGTTTCGAGACAATCAGTCACGAGCCTGTGGATACTCATATCCCTATCATTTGGTTAGTTTTGGTCAGCTCATGGGAAGATATTAAATCACTTGATATTCGAAAATATCATGGAACCAATGAGCATATTCTTTATTTGGTCTGTGACGAAAAGCCGCAGATCTTACCTCCCTATTTAAGCGACAATACAATTTTTTGGCAAGCTGGAGGGACTCAGTTAATTGATACCCTATGTTTTGCTGAACAACGTATATTACAGAGACAACACTTCTATCCCAGTGATCTTGACGATACTTTCTTACGGTTGAACTTTTTTGGTCGCTCTCCCAGCTTTATTAAGGCTGTCAGATTAATTAAAAAGGTTTCATCAGCAGATACTAACGTTTTTATTAAAGGCCAAACAGGTACCGGTAAAGAGCTCACAGCCAGAGCCGTACACTATATGAGTGATAGGGCAAATGAAGCCTTTGTTCCTATTAACTGTGGTGCGTTTACTGACGACCTGATCTTAAGTGAATTGTTCGGTCATGAAAAAGGCGCATTTACAGGCGCAAATAAATCTAAAGTAGGTCTGTTACAAATTGCTAATCGAGGAACGGTGTTTCTGGATGAAGTTGACAGCCTGTCACCAAAAGCGCAGGTTGCCCTGCTGCGTTACTTACAGGACAATGAGATCCGTCCTGTCGGTGGTAGCGAAGTCACAACAGTAGATGTTCGAATTGTTGCTGCCAGCAACAAAGACATGAAAGAGCAAATCAAAGCCAAAGAATTCCGGGAAGATTTAATGTACCGTTTGGACGTACTACAAATCGCCCTACCACCACTTAAAAAACGTGGTGAAGACATCCAAATCCTTGCACAGCACTTTTTATCTACTCTCAGTTTACAACATAACAGCGAAGTCAAAGTTCTCAGTCAAACAATGATCACCGCAATGCAAGCATGGGACTGGGACGGTAACGTTCGTGAACTCGATAACTTTGTACAACGCGCATGGTATTTAACAGAAGGCTACGTTATATCCGATACGTCACTGCTTACCGGCAGTAACCCATCTGAAAATGAAGTTATAAACCGGATCACCAACGAATACGATGCCTTTGATGGCTTCCAGGCTGCAAAAGAAGAATTGATAGTACAATTTGAATTGGATTATCTGACCCGCATCCTGGTTAAAACCAAAGGTAATATTTCCAAAGCAGCCCGCATTGCCAAGAAAGAAAGACGATCGTTTTGTCGGTTGATGGAAAAGCATGGTTTGGAGCGTGGCCAGTTTTCGGGGTAGTAAGGCAACTATATAGGAAAGCATGACCGTTTTTTCGTATAAAAAATAGCGGCCTAATAATCATAAAATAATGCAAAAAACTGTGCGCTTTGTCTATTAAGATAAAAGGTATCGTATTCTATAACATGTCATACAGTGTAACTGAGGTTGATATTTAAACCTCAAACTCTCAAAAAGTGAAAAACAATGTAATTATCACAATTCCAATTACAGTAACGATTAATAATTTTATCAGCTTAACTCTTAACTCTTTATATACAAATTCCAATGGCTCATATATTTCATTATCGCCATCGTCTTGCGTGTTATTATATTCGTCAATTTTCTTTTGAACTGAGTTTCTCACTAATAATATAGATACAGTTGCATAAACTACAAAAAGGAAAATCTGCACACCAATCCAACTGTTTATTTCAATATTACCCAAATAGTAATAAATATATTCAAATTCAAATAATACCCCGTCTGCAATCACAGGTAAAATTGCGGTAACAGCAGCAAAAAACAAAAGTTTCCAATCGCCACGCCTATATCGAAAAACCGCAAAAATAAGACCTATTAAATATACAAAGGTAAAAACTAAAGCGGTTGCTGAATGTTCCCGCTTGTAAGATGTGACGAACACCTCCGAAATAGTTGAGTTACCCTTATCTAAACATATATCCAAAATTAAATCACCATCATAATCAAAGTCTTCATAATATTCAGAGTTGAACTCAAAAGAAAAGAGCTCAATCTGACTATCTTGATAGTTTTCCTGTTCCAGAATATGATACACAGCCAAAGGTATCAATTTACCTACCCCACTTTATCTACTTATCTAGAGTTATATACCTACATAATCTATTAGAAGTAGTATGCACTATTACTCCTATTTTAATTTATTGTGCGCAGTCAAAATTTCAGTCAAGGAACCACTACCAACCTACTTTACATATCTAGAAGTAGCATGTATTCCTAGGTAATCTTACCCCATCTTTTGTTTTACAATACAGAGCCAAAATTTAAGGCAAGGACAAACATGTTACATGATCTATGACAAGAGAGATCATTGTACCATAGAAAAACCTACACACCCATGGGATGATACGACCATAGAATATTGATGAATGAAGATAAGGAAGAAACAAGATGATATAAGGAAATAGGTTTGTGGTATAAAAACAATGTATTGAGCACCCAACACTTGGTTAAGGTAATCTGGGAATTGAACCATAGGAATTACCTTTCAATATACTTGTTAGATTCATTAAGATAGATTACTTCAATGTCAGTGATGTTCAAAATTTGAGTGGTGTTCAACACAGTGTTCAATTGGTATTCATATGGTTGACATTGGTGTTGGACTAGGATCATCTTAGTTTCTGAGTAGTGTTCAAGTAGTTGCCCATATGTGTCTTCACATTATGAAATACAGATCATAATCTTGATATTACAATAAGAATTTATTTTCAGGAGTAACTAGCCCCACCTGAGCTAAGGTACACAAGTATAGGAGTCCCATCTAAATAGGCCAATGCACATACTTGTAAACACACCTCCAGGTTAATTTTGGATCATTGTTGCATAAATGACTTGTCTCGCATCAAGGTAAGTTGGTAAGTTGGAGGTGATTTTGCACTTATATGGATATCATTGAACTTAGGTTTGGATAACTGTGCACAAAATGGGCTATATGCTACATATGGTAGGTCAATTGGTAAAATATGGTAAACCACTAAAAATGAATGATCAAACCATGTTGTTTTTTATAGGCCACTGAAAAAACCTAAACACCAGTCAGACATTAAAACAGCCCCAGGCTAGGTAGTGATGTGTTGTCATCCCATTTCATTCATCAATGAACATGGAGGTCAATCTATTGTAGGTTATTGCCATCAGTGATTTAGATAGGAATCCATTACCTTTTTGTCCAATCTGATCAAGTTAAATCTCTTGGGCAACCATGATGTTAGGTTATCCTTGTAATCATACTTCAACAATTTGTGGACCGTTTTTGGTCTGACTTAGATGAAAATAATCCTTTTTGAAGGTCAAGTTGAATCTTTGGGGATAGAGAAATGATGGTTAGCAATAAAAACTCATATTTTAGATGACGTATATACTGCAGATCTCATTCATTTGTCCATGCTATTTTTATTTTCTAAACTCTACGTGGATACTGTTCTGATGATATATAGGTAAGTAATTGACACATTTTGTGTTGCATCACATGTCACATTCACAAAACATAAAACACTTGATTTTTTCTCCAATAACGCTAATGCATGCAAGTTCTTAGTGCAGTGGTGAAGTTTTTGGCGTGTCATATATTGCTCTATTATTTGATTCCTGGTCAATATGGGCATTGTCACTGCATTGTCAGTACAGTAAATGCTATCCAAGCAAAAAAAAAACCTTCTAGTGTACCTTATGAACAGTTTTTTTAAATACCTCTTCAGGAGTTCAATTTCAGCTTTGTATTGTAGAATTTTTGGGTTCAGAGAAAAAATACTTCCAGAAAATATAATTTGCTCTCCTAAAGGTCCTGAGAAGTGATCAGCAGGCCATAAGTGGACAGCCTGGTATCCCTCCTACCCTCTCTGCAAACTGACAAATTGGTCATGAACCATGCATAGACCTATCCAGCAAAATGGTGTGTGATGCTCAATGATAATGATAATGCAAACATCCATTGTAAGACCATGAGGTCCCGTATCATCTATTTGGCTCAATATTCGACTCAAGGAGTACGACTATTTTCAAAAAGATGAAATATTTGAAACATGACAGTAATATTTGTAGTTTATGTATTTAGGTAGGAAACAGTTCTAAAATCAGGACAGTAAAGACCAATCATGAAGCACCGCTTTTTCGCTGGTTATGAATCTATACTATATCCTATGTAGTA
>JAZGVQ010000025.1:0-25169 GCA_037356215.1 Thalassiosira gravida | reverse complement strand
GTTATCTGGAGAGTATCTTTTTGAATGGGCTGGAGCAGAGTGTTTGATTAAAAAATATTCACGCTCTCGCCGTTATTCAATTACCCCTTACGTATTGGTATTAACAGGTTTAATTCCATTAACATGCGGCTTGTTTTTGTTAAAAGCCTGCGACAGTGATTCAACATTACAAAAATTACAGGTCAACTTGTATGCTTACTTCTTTTTATTGCACTCAATCGGGTATTTTTTCATTTTCACTCGAGGCATTATTGAACCAGATATAAGTATTTTCTTAACCAATTTGAGCACTAATATTTCGTTTTTTTTGCTTATCAATGGGTTAAGAGTCAGGGCAAATCGTCATCGTGTAACATTCAGAATGGTTTTAGTTTTTTCATTACTTTTTGCACTAATACAAGTCGCGGTATTCAGCCATTTATATCCAAGTATGAACGCCAGGATCACGCTGTCATTCCTGTTGTGGACAACCACAGTGATTTACGCCATTAACATTCTAAAACAAGAAAAATCAAGAGGAAGTAAAGCATGTCTTGTCAGTCTCTATGCTTGCCTGATATGCATCGGCATTGATTTAGTATTGCTATATTCAAACTATTCTCAAGCATTTCTCGCATTTTTATTCAGTTATTCAATATGTTACGTCTTATTGTTTGGTGGGCTGACAAATCTGATGTTATCCGATCAAGCGGATAAACATCGCCGTGAAGCAATAACCGATCCTCTTACAGAATTATATAATCGCAGGCATTTCATGACACAGGGAAAATCCCTGTTAAGCAGTGCGCACCGGCACAATCATGGTATGGCATTTATTATTTGTGATATTGACAAGTTTAAATCGATTAATGATACCTACGGACATGGCACGGGTGATCTGGTTATAAAAGCCTTTTCCGAAATATTGAAACAAGCCCTAAGAGAAGAGGACTTGCTAGCCAGAATTGGTGGTGAAGAGTTCGCTATCATGTTGCCACATACTGATATTGAAACAGCAAAAGAAGTCGCTGAAAGGATCAGAACCACGACGTCAGAGAAACAAATTACAGCCGACAATAAACATGTTTACTTCACGGCAAGCTTTGGTATTTCGGCTCCAATAGAGCAAGATATTGAAAAAAGTCTGAAAGCAGCAGATTCAGCGTTATATATCGCCAAAAACAATGGACGAAATCGAACCGAGGTCATCCATCAAGACATTGCGATTGCATTTTAACTATGTGTGCAGGCTGGCTTACTAAAATCTGGTTCAACCCCGATTTAATTAACCACCCTACCCGCATCGATTTCCAACACATCGTCGCCTTGCTGAATAAGCTCACGGTGATGGGTGATCATGATCACTTTCATATCCAGTGCGAGTCTGCGCAACAACAGCATTAATTCGTCTTTGTTTTTACTATCAAGCGCGGATGTTGGTTCATCTAGCAGCAGTATTTTTGACTTTCGTAACATGGCTCTGGCAATGGCAAAACGCTGTTTTTCACCACCAGAAAATTGATTGGCCTGCTCGGAGACCATCTGTTCCAGATCCTGATCAATACGCTGCAACCAGGCTTCTAAGCCAACAGATTGTAATGTCTCAATAATAATTTTATCACTTATTTCCATATCATCAGTAAGACCTAAAGTGAGATTTTGTTTGATGCTGGCGTTCAATAACTTAGGCTCCTGGTCCACCCATGCAATGTCTTTACGAACAGATTCCAAATTGTAATCGTTCAAAGGCTTGTCATTAATAAACACCTGTTTGTAGGTTTCCGGATAAAAGCCTAAAAATTGGGACAAAAGCGTACTTTTTCCACTGCCACTTTCCCCCAAAACAATGGATAGTCCAGTGGTAGAAAACTGCCAACTCACATCATTTAATATATGTTTATCGTCACGGACAAAATTCAATCTATCAAAAGAGAGTTTGTTTAAAGCCATTGTAGAGCCTGTATCAAGAACAAGTCTGTCATTCGTTGTCGGTTTCATTTGAACGCCATCACCGTTATTATTTTCACGAGGCAATTCACTGATCTCAGACAAACGGATTGCAGCACCTTTAGCTTTATTCAGACTACTGAAAAATACTGCCATGGCCATCAGTGGAAAAGTTAAACCAAACAGATATAACAAAAACGCGGTAATAGTACCCAGGGTGATGGTTTCTTGTTTAAGCCAGTAAGCAGAAAACGCGAGTATCGCAATCATGCTTATCATCAGCACAAGATTTGTTAAAGGTCCAATCAAAGACAACACTTTAGTGGCTCGCATTTCCTGGTAAAAACACTCCTGCAAGAGGTCTTTTGATTGCTTGAGCAACTGTTCACTCGCATTATGAGATTTGATCAGTTTCCCATAACGCATCCATTCTGTGACATTTTTGAGTAAATTGGCCTCGGCGGCCTGTGTGGCCTTTCCAATATTAGTCATCATGAGTGCAATAGGCGTAATCAACACAAAACCCGAAAAGATACAACTTACCAGCACTAACGTTAAGCGCCAATCCAAAACAAACATGATCACCAGTACTGCAATTAATGACATCACACCGCCTATTAACCCGATGATATTTTCAGCCAGTACAGATTTAATTTCTTTCGAATCATTGACCACGCGAGCGCTTAGTTCTGCGCTATGTTCGTTGTCCATACTTTGAATTTGGCTTGTTAAAAGTTGTCCGATTAAACTAAACCTCAAACGAAGATTTATTTTATGTCCCAAATAACCACCGTACCAGCCAAGTGCAACCTCAAAGCCAGCAGTCACCACTACAATAGCAACCAGGCCAAATATGATTAACCCGTCAATGCCGTCATTACCGATAGAGTCAATCAGAAAACTGGCGTACAGAGGTAACGCCAATTCCAGTGATGTGGCGATAAGCACTAATATTGTCAGATAAACGAATGATCTTTTGTCAGGCTTGTGGGGTGCCAGTAGTGCCCATAATCCGTTAGGATCTTCCTTTGATGTATCTGATTGCTCCATTTTAATTCCTTATTTTTCATCGCCTTGAATTGTATTTTCATTATAAGGCTAACCGAGAAAAAACAGGTATCGAAATCTAAGTGTACAAACCGATATCAATTAAAACCTTATGCTGAGCAAGCCTTATACTGAGAAAGCCTTATGCTGAAAATCGGCTTTTTTCGTAACAATAATCGAGTCTGTTGATCTTTGCTGTATAAGATGTCATTTCTACCATACTAAAACATGAATTTAAACCAATAAAATCGTTCATTAACAACCAAGGCCCTACCTTTTGCACAAATTAAATTTTTGGAATGGCAATAAATCCGCCATCAGAGCCACATACGAACCTGAAATATTTACAGCCTGCCTGCAAAAAACCGCAAGCGATGAAGCCTTGCCTAATATTGAAACTGAAATTGAAATCGAAATTGAAACTGAAATTGAAATCGACAACACAGACCATCCTGCCGCCATTGACGAAAGTAATATCTTTATCAATGGTGCTGATGCACTAGTAACCGTCGCGGGAAATCCCAAATTTGCTGAGCGTGACAAAATAGTCATTGAGACAGCCATTGATAAGGGCCTGTTGGGCTTTCGAGGTCTGATTGGCACAGCCGATAACATCCATCAATTACAGGCGTGTAAAAGTTCAGAAGCCTTGCAAAACTTCAGTATCGGCATACCTGATACCTGGGTCGATGCAGAGCTGTTTCGACAAAATGGCTTTCGTGTTGTTGAGCAGGGTTTGCTTGACGACCTCTTCCCACGTTTAACTGCCGGACAGTTTGATTTTACCAGCCTGGGAATGAACGAAATCGTGGCAATACTATCTCAGTTCACTTCGACCACAGACGAGGTTTTTATTGTTCCAGAAATCATGCTCTTTTACCCCATGCCCCTGGTGTTTTATGTGCACCCAGAAAAACCTGAATTAGCCATGAGACTGGAAGCAGGACTTAAACGAATAGAAGAAAATGGTCTGCTGGACAGCATATTTGAAAAGCATTATGGAGGCGTTCTGCAAAGCATGGATATGGACAATCGATACGTTATTCGATTAAACAACCCTTTTTTGAAAGGACGCTTAGAACAATATCAGCCAACATTGATTTAAGTTGTCTGTCAGCAATACTAATTTTTAGACTTAAAGCTTTTCGTTTTATATTTCAGGTTAACTTCAGAATAATTGTGACGAATTTCATCGTAATTATTATTAATGTTATAAGATCAACCGTATAAACCTCGCGAAAACTCTATAATAGTCCATTCTTATATGTGTTTTTTGAGTTGGAAATCCCAATCCCAAAGGAACATTTATACAGAGGAACATTTTTACACAGGATCAGATTTCCAGAAGAGCATATATACAAAGCATCGCGTTAAAAAAGTTAATATAAGACAGGATTAATGAAAGTAGTACTCATCACTTTATTTATAGGTCTCGCCTCGTTTAAAACATTGGCTAATACAATTATCGCTAATTCCGAGGGTTATAAACCACGCCAGGCTCATACTCATGTGGTCATCCCCAATGCCAGAGGTTCAAAAGATCCGCGCAATGAATATGTGATTGAATTGATAAAACTGGCACTAGAATCGACAGAAGTCGATTATGGTGATTGGGCCGTTCGTTTTGCTAAAGATGACAATAACAATACTCAGTCCAGAAATATTAATATTTTAGCTAGTGGCAATCATGATATGAACCTGATTTGGATCATGACCGATAAAAACAAAGAAAGCCTGTTAAAACCTATACGCATTCCTATTTATAAAGGCATTATTGGTCATCGATTATGTTTGTTACCTCCCGGCCAGGCTGAAATGCTTAAAGATATTCATTCGGCCAAACAGTTTACCAGCGCCAACATTACAATTGGTCAGGGCCATGATTGGCCGGATACAAGAATTCTTAGCAGTAACGGCTTTAATGTTACCACCTCACCAAACTATGATTCCTTATTCAAAATGCTCGAAAAACGCCGGTTTGATTGCTTCTTACGAGGATTAAATGAAGTGTTCTTTGAGCTCTCAGTGCGCCCCTCTATTGAACTGGATCATCACCTGGCTTTTTATTATCCCTCTCCTGCCTACTTTTTTGTAAATTCAAATAATATAGCTTTACATGCCCGAATGCAGACGGGTCTTGAAAGAGCACATGAAAATGGCAGTTTTGATACATTATTTTCTCGTTTTCATGACGAATCCATCCAAAAGCTTAAATTGGATAACCGCACATTAATCAAATTGCATAACCCTTTGCTTTCAGAGCAAACGCCACTGGATAATTCGGCTTACTGGTATCAAAATCATGCTCCTGCCATTCCTGGTTCTGGTTCGGACTAAAACAGCCAAAAAACAGAGACGGGTTAATTACCTGGAAAAATCAATAGCTCTCCTATCCAAAAATACTCTTATGCAAAAGTTCGCCTGTCTAACAACAGGATTGCCATTTGGACCCGTACTGCCATTAATCTGCTGATGAATATTATAAATCCACCAGATAGTGCGAGACAGAAAATTTGAAGCTGTGGTATTTGCGATACCTTGCCCTATATCCCCCTCATTGCCCACACTGATAGAGTGTACAGCCTCATGAATTTTGTTAGTTGTAGGATCGATGATACTTGAGATAAGCAAATTGAAATCATTCTGAATAGCCGTTGGTGCACTTGAAAAGGAATACTGACTATCCGGTGATTGACCATTCCAGGAATACTGATTGTCTCCAATAAAATAGTCCGAAACTGGCACTACGACTTTTAGCCCATTTGCTTTTAGATAATTCAAATAATTTAAATGTCCCAATGCAGGCCCTGCCACGGCACTTGACCCTCGGGCAACGTCCCAGTCGTAAAGCCGAACCAGATCAAACCCTAAACCAGAGATTGTTTTCATATCATCGCGGTATGTAGAATTATCAACAGGTACGCTGGGATCACCCGTTGGCGCAGCAATATATGCATTGCGCCATAGAGATTGAAATGCATCATTTGCGAAGTCAGAAT
This sequence comes from Thalassiosira gravida, assembly GCA_037356215.1. NCBI lineage: Eukaryota > Bacillariophyta > Thalassiosirophyceae > Thalassiosirales > Thalassiosiraceae > Thalassiosira > Thalassiosira gravida. The sequence goes on along the minus strand of JAZGVQ010000025.1, from coordinate 19,197 downwards.
CTGACAATTGAGTGGCTGGGTGCCAACCACCCAGTTCGGCCATGTTGGGCTGTAGTCTACGCCATGAGTAATTGTGCCTGTGTACCAATTTTGTTTTGTATCTTCCATCTTAAAGTCCTCATATTAATGACATTAAATTTTCCAGGGGCCACTAATACTCCTCGGCAAAGTCAAGTAACTTACTCGCTGCGCAGGCAGTGATTTCCCTGCCATTTAAACTAAAAGACAAAACAGCGTTTTGATATTACCGGTTATTACGTGACTCCATAAAATGGTCTTTGCCATCGGCGTTTTTCAAGCCATCTGTGTCAGAATATTTGTTGCCTGAGCCATTAACCATTCCCTGTTTTCATTAAAACTATACTGTACACAATAAAATGACTGCACTATCAAATGACTGTCCGCATTAAAAAGTGTCCATGGACACTTTTATTGATAACCGGACACTATTCGGACACTGCCCGGACACTGCCCAAACCAATAAACCTAATAAATTCAATATGTTAAAAGTTGGCACGGTACTGGTATTAGATTAAGCAACAACTCATTAGAGGAACGGACACATGTTGCTTTCACAGTATTTAATTTCAGCGGTTTCAATTTTAGTTACGCCATTTACCGTTATTGCCATCGCATTATTGGTAGAGCTTTATCACGACTTCACTAATAAAGTGGAGGCGTAAGATGATCCGCGATACGTCACAGCAAGATACCGTTGTCACTTCTCCCAAAAGAAGTCCTAAAAAATTGCTCATCGGTGCAGCAGCATTAATTTTAGCGGCAGTATCAGCTCACGCCTTTATCAATAGTTCTGATGTAAGCCACTCCATAGACAGAGCCTCTGTGCAGATTGCTACCGTTGAACGTGGTGAATTACTCAGAGATATCGTTGCTAACGGTCGCATCGTAGCTGCTAATGCTCCGCAGCTTTATAGCCCGGAACAAGGTTATGTGAACCTTCAGGTTAGCGCGGGTGAAGATGTCGTTAAAGGTCAGGTTGTGGCTAAAGTCGACAGTCCTCAGCTTGAAAATGAACTAAAACAGCAGTTATCTGAGCTGGATCGTCTTGAAGGTGAACTCGCCCGTCAAGAACTGGATACTCGCAGACAAACCCTGACACTCACCAAGCAGGCAGATTTAGCGCAATTAGATCTAACCGCCGCTGAGCGAGAAAATCGTCGCGCAAATATTTCCATTAAAGATCATCTTATTAGTCAAATCGACCTGGAGAAATCTCAAGACGAACTCGCCCGCGCTCAGGTAACCCACAAGCATGCTGTGCAAGAAGTTGAACTTGCAAAAGATACGCTCGCTTTTGAGCTGGAATCTGCGCACAGCACCGTTTCTCGCCAAAAATTAGTAGTGAATGAACTTAAGCGTCAGCAAGAAAACCTGTCTATTCGCGCCAGTGTTGATGGCATGGTGGGCAGCTTGTTTGTTAAAGATCGCGCCCTGGTTGCTGCAAATGATGAACTGATGACTCTTGTGGATCTAACAGCCTATGAAGCTGAAATCAATGTAGCAGAAAGTTACGCCAATGAGCTGGGACTGGGCATGGATGTAGAATTAAGACTCGGTAATCAAATTGTAATGGGTGAACTGTCAGCTATTTCACCGGAAGTTACCGACAGAGAAGTGACTGCCAGGGTTAAATTCCAGGACGGTGCGCTTAAAGACAGCCTAAAAGGCATCCGTCAAAATCAACAAATTTCGGCCAGGGTCCTGCTAGAACAAAAAGCCAATGTGTTGAAAGTGCGTCGTGGCAGTTTTACCCAGGCAGGCGGTTATGTGGCCTATCGTGTTGATGGTGACATCGCCAATCGAATCGATATTCGTATCGGCGCCACCAGCATGAAAGAAGTTGAAATGCTCAGTGGCGTAAAACCTGGCGACCAGATCATCATTTCAAACTACGACCAGTTTGAACATTCGCAAGCCGTAATGCTTCGCTAAGACCTGAATAATGTAGGTGAGGCTTCAGCCTTACTAAAAAGAACCAAACAAAAAAACACAATGTAGGTGAGGCTTCAGCCTTACAAAGAGAATACGTAAGCCTAAAGGCTCACCTACACAAAGAAATTCAAAATTACCAGAGAAGGAAAATCCAATGTTAAATATGCAAAAAGTCAGCAAAGTTTACCAAACCGAAATGGTCCAAACTCACGCACTACGCGACTTCAGTTTAAATGTTGAAGAAGGTGAGTTTATTGCTGTAACCGGACCTTCAGGTTCAGGGAAAACAACGTTCCTTAATGTGGCAGGCATGCTTGAGCCTTTTTCCAGCGGCACATTTACCTTAGATGGCATTGATGTTGGTAACCTTTCTGACAACCAGCGCGCCGACCTACGTAACCAAAAAATAGGTTTTATTTTCCAGGGTTTTAACCTTATCCCTGACCTAAACCTTTATGAGAATGTTGAAGTACCTTTGCGTTATCGTGGCATTAAAACAGCTGAACGTAAGCGCCGAATTGATCAATGTTTGGAACAAGTTGGGCTTGCCAGCCGCGCTAAACATTTACCGCAACAATTATCTGGTGGACAACAACAGCGTGTCGCTATCGCCAGAGCCCTTGCGGGTGAACCTCGTTTTCTCCTTGCCGACGAGCCAACAGGTAACCTGGACAGCCTGATGGCTCGTCAGGTAATGGAGTTACTGGAACAAATCAATCGCGATGGCGCCACCATTATTATGGTGACTCACGACCCAGAATTGGCCCACAGAGCGCCCCGCAATGTACAAATTGTTGATGGTCAAATGGCAGATTTAACCCTTTACCAGGGTGGAAAGTTCCAGGGTGGCAAATCACAAGGTGGTCAATCACAAGGTGGTCAATCACAAGGTGGTCAATCACAAAGTAATGGCACTAATAATACCCAAGAGCAAAACATCCAACAAGTCGCAGGAGCTTAACATGTTTCTTCATTATCTAGATCTAAGTTGGCGCAGTTTTGTGCGCACGCCAGTAGTGAGTATTTTAATGGTATTTGCTGTCGCCGTTGGTATTGGTATAACCATGACCAGTTTGTCGGTGTATCACATGATGTCGATGGATCCAATACCCAGCAAAAGTGACAAATTACTTTACGTACAAATGAACACCATGGACGAGGGCGACACCTGGTTTACTGATGACAATATGTCTCGCCAGTTGACATACAAAGACGCCACAAACCTGCTTAATGCGCCCATTCCAAAACGCAAAGTTATTAGCATGAAGGCCGGATTTTCAGTGCATCTAAACGATGCTGATACCAAGCCATTTGTGCAAAGAGCCCGCATGACAGGCAATCAATTTTTCGACATGCACAACCTGGAGTTTATGTATGGCGCTCCCTGGAGTGATAGCGAATATGATGATGCCGCTCCTGTTGTAGTAATCGGACAGGAGTTAAATGAGCGTCTGTTTGGCGGCGAAAACTCCGTAGGTAAGACAATTTATCTGGACAACCGTAGTTATCGGGTATCCGGTGTTACTCGCAACTGGAATATTCATGTTAAATACTATGATATGAACAATGGCGCATTCCAAAGTCCTGAACAAATATTCCTACCTTTTTCGTTGGTGGCGGCTTTTGAAATTGACACCTGGGGCAATACCAATGGCTGGAAATTCGAAGACGTGGACAACTTCCAACAGCGATTACAATCGGAACTGTTATGGGTGCAATTTCTGGTTGAAGTGGAGTCAGAACAACAAAAACAAGAATACAGTGAATACCTGAATGCCTATATCGAGGAGCAAAAAACACTGGGTAGGTTCAATCGTGAAGAAATTCAATATGCGATTCGTGATGTCAATGAAATGATGGATTATGAAGGCGTTGTTTCTGAAGATAACCGCATTTTGGTAGGTTTAAGTTTCATGTTCCTGGCCGTCTGTCTGGCTAATATACTGGGACTGTTATTGGCCAAATTCCTGCGCCGTGCACCGGAAGTCGGCGTACGCAGAGCATTAGGGGCCAGCAAAACCCAGGTATTTTACCAGCATTTAGTCGAAGTATCTTTACTTGGACTGTTTGGTGGCATTTTTGGTATTGCGGTGGCACAGCTTGGACTGTGGGGTGTCAGACAAACTCAGGATTACTATAGTGCTTTGGCAACTATGGATTTAAGTATGTTGTTGGCTGCACCTGGAATTGCCATCGGCGCTTGCATTATTGCCGGACTTTATCCTGCATGGTTGGTGTGCCGTACCACACCAGCTACTCACCTTAAAACCCAATAACAGGATCAGCAGGAGCTCTTACATGAAACAATCTATGAAACAACCCATGAACATATCCATGATCAATGCCTTGTCTGAGATTAGCCCTATTTTTAATGCGCTTCGTCGCTCCAAAGCGGGCGCCTTAATGTTGTTATTTCAAATTGCCATAACCACTGCGATTGTCAGCAACGCCGCTTTTATTATTTACGACCGAATGACCTACCTGAACCAGGAAACCGGATACCCGGAAGAAGAAATTTTTCATTTTCGCATTTTCAGTTTTGGTGAAGACGTCAATTACAACCAAAGATATAAATTAGATGAAGAAATTGTTCGCAATATTCCAGGCGTCATCAGTGTTAACACCATCAATTCAGTGCCTTTAACTGGTAGCGGCTCAAGCTCCAGTTTTAGTGTGGTGCCAGAACCAGAAGAAGGGAACACTGCCAATGCTGCCTATTTGAATGGCAATCAAAACATAATGGATACCCTTGGCTTGAGTGTTATCGCCGGCCGCGCCTTTACCCCAGAAGATGTCGTCATTACTGATGGTCCGGATGAACTGGCAAGTGTTGCCATTATCAGTAAAGCCTACGCCGAAGCCATTTATCCTGATGAAGATGCTTTGGGTAAAACCCTTTATTCAGGTGTCGATCCGTTTAAAGTGATAGGCATCGTAGAAGAAATGACCAGTCCCTGGATGCGCAGTCAGAACGCCAAAAATGTTATTCTGTTCCCTTACGTCAATGGGCAAGCAAGACAACGCTTTGTTGTTCGTACCCATCCAGCCGAACGTGCTACGGTAATGGGGCAGATTGAAGATTTGTTGTTGGCATCAGACAATCAGCGCGTGATCAGCGGCATTGAAGCACTGGATGAAGCCAAAGCCAATTACAATGCCTCAGACACATTAATGTTAAGAATGCTGTTAGTATTAATTGTTGTTTTAGTTGCAGTAACGGCGCTGGGTAATTTTGGTTTAACCATGTTCAATATCAGCAAGCGAACCAAACAAATTGGTACGCGCCGTGCAATTGGTGCACGTAAATCAGACATCATTCGTTATTTCTTATTGGAAAATGCCATTGTTAGTGGCGCAGGTCTGATCCTTGGCTGCATCGGAGCCATAGTATTCGCCAAACAATTAATGGAACTGTATTCGCTACCAGCTTTGGATTATGTCTACGTGGTTTACACTGCGGCATTTGTATTGCTGATCAGCCTGTTAGCGGTTATTGTACCCGCCATAAAAGCAGCGAATATATCACCCAGTATTGCTACCAGAACGATATAAGCCAAAGCAATATCAATTTGTTTGCAAAATTCATACGTCGGGTGAAAGCCCGACTTCGTTTTTATCTGGTGTAGTTAGGCTTATATTCGCAGTTGTCTTGCATGACTTTAAGTTTGATTGGCCAAAGTTGTAAGGCTAAAGCCTCACCTACAAAGAACAAATTAAAAAACACCACCACAAACTCAGGGAGATGAATCAAAAATGGAAAAGACTCCAATGGAAAAAGTCCTGATTGTCGACGACAACCCTGCCGTCCTTGATGCCCTCTCCTTACTGTTAGAAATTCATGGCTACAACCCGCTTACTGCGTCTACTCCGGCGCAAGCTCTTCGGGCAGTTGATCACCAAAGCATTGCCCTTGTGGTACAAGATATGAACTTCACCGCAGACACGACGTCTGGCGAAGAAGGCGTTGCTTTGTTTTACGCTTTGCGGGATTTAAACCCACACTTGCCCATTATATTAATTACCGCCTGGACAGAACTGGAACAGGCCATTGAACTTGTTAAAGCTGGCGCGGCTGACTACATCGCTAAACCCTGGGATGACACCAAACTACTCACCAGCATTGCTAATCTGATTGCCCTTGGCAAAGCTAACTCCCAGTCAGAACAGCTAGTGCGAAATCAACAAGCTCAGGTATCGTCACAAACTGCAGCTCAAAATGTTGGCCTTATCTATACCAGCGAACCCATGCAACGGGTTGTCGATATGTCGATACAAGTAGCTAAATCAGATGTATCGGTATTGATATCCGGACCAAATGGCACGGGCAAAGAAAAGATAGCAGAGTTGATTCAGTCGCAATCACCGCTTTATGATCAACCTTTTATCAAAGTAAATGCAGGCGCGCTGCCCAAAGAACTCATCGAAGCCGAGTTATTTGGTGCAGAAGCGGGTGCCTTTACTGGCGCACAAAAAGCCCGAGTCGGACGCTTTGAAGCCGCCCACGAAGGCACCTTATTTTTAGACGAAATTGGCAATTTACCATTAGACGGACAAACCAAGTTATTACGGGTATTGCAAACGGGCGAATTTGAACGCCTGGGTTCAACGGTCACTCGCAAAGTCAATGTCAGAGTGGTTTCGGCGACCAATGCCGATCTACTGCAAATGATTGTTGATGGTGAATTTAGAGAAGATTTATACTATCGCCTGAATGTGATTGAGATAAACCTACCACCATTGGCGCAGCGCTGTGACGATGTTTTATCCCTTGTATCTCATTTCTTACCCAACCGGGATTTGAGTTTGTCGGCGCAACGACAACTCATGCAATACAGCTGGCCTGGCAACGTGCGCGAACTGGAAAATGCTTGCAAACGAGTAGCCGTACTTAAGCCTGAAGGCATTCTGGAAGCATTAGATTTCGCCCTACCCGTTCACCAAATGACATCAGCCAATTCGACTACTAATAATTCACCTACCGCTTCACCTGGCATCACCAGAACAGACAATATCCAACACAATTTGGAGATAGCCCCTGTTTCTGCTATTCCTGAACCTACTAAAGAAGAACTTGAAGCGGCAATGGAAAAACATCAGAGTATTATTGCGCGTGTTGCTAAAGAATTTGGCATGAGTCGTCAAACCCTATATCGTCGTCTTAAAAAATACGGAATTGATCATTAATAAAGTTCTAAACATGTGAACTTTCTATCAATGAACTCGCTCTCTTTATGAAAAGACCATCCTCCAGCATCAGTTTAAAACACAAATTACAGATCATTGTGCTGTGCTGCACGCTTATCGCCTGTGCACCGATGCTATATTTTTTAGAGATAGGCATCTGGAACGAACAGATCTGGAACAAATCCTTTATCGTTTTATTGATCATCATTGTCACCTGGACAATCAGTGACTATGCGCTGCATAAATTCGGCGCAGGCATGGCATCGCTCGAAACCGGCCTGCTTAACTTTGTCGATGGTGAATACGCCTCTTTATTAGCTTATGACGAAAACGACGAACTGGGCCAACTTTGCCAGTTATACAATCAAACATCTGAGAAACTCAGAGCTGAAAAACACTGGATATTTCAGCGAGAACTCATGTTGGATAAAGTCCTACAAAACTCTCCAGAAGTATTGTTACTCGTGAACGACCGACAACAGGTGGTGTTTAGCAATTGGGCCGCAAGACACTTTTTTGATTTAAGTAATACCCGCCTGGAAGGCATGAAACTCTCAGAACTATTGCCTCACGCACCCGACGGTGTGAGTGATGTTATTGAGCGAGGCAAAGAAGGTCTGTTTAGCCTCAATAACGAAGAGCACGAACAGGAAACCTGGCACCTCGGATCAGGCCAGTTCCTGTTAAACAACCAGCGTCATATGCTCTACATTATGAAGCAAATGACCCGCGAACTCAGTCGCATGGAAGTCGCCGTCTGGAAAAAGGTCATCCGAATTATCAGTCACGAACTCAATAATTCCCTGGGGCCAATTTCCTCCATGTTACACAGCGGCAAGCTGCTCACCCAAAAAGTAGACGACTCACGTTTAAACCGGGTTTTTGACACCATTGAAGAACGCATTCAACACCTGATCACATTTGTGCAAGGCTATGGTAAATTTGCCAAATTGCCCGAGCCCAAAATCACCGATGTACAACTGGACGAGCTGGTTGAAAAGCTGGCCGAGCAATGGGAATTTCAATACCAGCCAGGCTCAAATATTCATTTTAAAGCCGACGCCATCCAACTTGAACAACTACTGATAAACCTCATCAAAAACGCTCACGAGTCCGGCTCCGATGACTTTGGCGTCGAACTCAGAGTTCAACAGATTGGCAGTAAAATTCAGCTCGACGTATTAGACCGAGGCAAAGGCATGACAGAAAACGTCCTGTCCCAGGCCCTCATACCTTTCTACTCCACCAAAGCCACAGGAAGCGGTCTGGGCCTGGCTTTATGCCGGGAAATCGCCGAAGCACATCACGGTAATATTGCCCTACAAAACCGTGAAGACGGTGGCTTATGCGTTAGAGTGAGCCTGCCCATTTGTTGATGCAAACAAGATAATTACTTAGGTAGAGTCATACTTAAGTAGGGTCAGATCTAACTTAATATAACTAAAAAAGTCGGATCTGACCCTCCATATGATGTTCTAAAACTCAGTTACTTCAAAAGTGTATTAATAGCTTCATTGAACTGAGCTGAACGTATTATTCCGTTATGTGTTTCAGCCTCAACTTCAATATACTTTGCATTTATATTTTTCTGCTTGAGCATCTCTATATATTCCATAGCTAAGGCCGCAAAGGTGTTGCTGTCATCGGTTCCTGTCAAGGCAATGATGCTTGTATCATGTCTGATACTGTCAACGTATTCATGTGGCGATAACGCCCCTTTTGCGGTTCTTTTACCAAGCATCTCACCCCATTTTTTCACATTGCAAGGACAAGCAACCAGCACTGCTGCGTTGGCGACGTCAGGATGTCGCCCCAAAATAAGCGCAGCCAATGCAGCACCACCGGAATGACCGACAATGACGACGTTTTTGGCTTTGTGATGCTCTTTTAGCTTTTTAATTGCTAAAGCGATTTCTTTGACATTATGAGAATTGTAGCTCGTTCCTCTTCTTGATTTTCTGTTTGAAACACCCGTAGAAGAAAGCTTGCTACTGTCATAATAACCGGGTCTCATAAGAAGCACCTGAATGACATTTTTTAGATTGATTTTACTCGCCTGATACCGCAGATAATCTGAAGGGCCGCCTCTGTATCCATCACCATGCAAGTAAACCAGTAATGCATCTATAGAGTCTGATTGCTCTTCTTTAAGGCGGATGTCTGTATTAAGAGCTAAGTCTGTATTGAGAGTTTTGTCTGTATTAAGAGTTTTGTCTGTATTGAGAGTTTTATCGGCATTAAGAGTTATTATCCTCAAACATTCGTCTTCGCCTGTGACCCAATTCAGGTTATCAGCAGGGCTACAACGGACCTTTTTTCTTTCCGCATCAGTTTGTGCATTATTTGACTCAACAGTCGCTGCATATGAATCGTTTTTGAAACTGTCTTTATTATTGGAGCCGTCTTTATTACCAGTGCTGGCTTTTTCGTTAGAGCTGACATGAATTAACCCACGATTGGGACAATAAGTGTAATTGTTATCAGTATTTCTTCTCTTACCTTCACCAAGAACCCAACGAAATGTAAGGCAGTTATTGGGACCATCAAGTTCTATAATTTCGATTTTCATTGGTCTGCGGGTGGCATAGGTGCGAATTTCGCCTTGCTTCCAATATCCAAGAGGGAATTTGCTACCAATACCACTATAGGTTCTGACACCCCATTGTTGTCGTTTGTCATATATTCTTACCAGACCATCTTTTGATTTATTGATGATGAAAAACGACTCGACCTCACCTCGACCGGGAATATTAAAGGTTCTTCGATAGTATGAAACGGCATCACCAGCCCATGCAACTTTGATGTTGTTTTTCTTTTCTACTAAAGAGGTTACTTTAAACGGACCAGAAATATAATAATGATCGCATACCTTGCCATTAGAAGAGGCGCAGGTGCTGGTCGATACTTCTTGCAGTTTTAATTCATGCTTGCCATCCCACTTTGCTCCGGTGAATAGCTCTACAGGAATAAAGCGCACATCAGCAAAACCTGAATGGATGTTTGCACTGGATTTTGCGGCGTCTTCGATGTTGAGGGCTAACTCCTCATATTGACGAGCATTAGCGTAAAGAGTCTGTAATGGGACAATATAAAAAGCAGTCCATGTGAGGATCAGAGATAGAAAACGTATTTTGGCAGTGAATTTCATATCATTCCTTATGACAAGATGTGTAGGTCCAGGATGTGTATATTTGTCGCAGGAAAACAAAGAAAGGTTTAATTTAAGTTATCAAATTGAGTTATCATTTTAAGTTATCAAATTGAGCGTCAGTGTTAATATGTGCAAAAACATTCCGATAAAAGTTCAATTCTGACCAGACATCTGTATCGCCAATAAAATAAATATTTGATTGTGCTCTGGTCACGGCAACATTTAACAGGTTTGGTTTAGAGGATGCCCATATTGCACCACCGCGATTTTGCCTGTCGCAGCCCAGGACCAGGATCACTGTTGCATTTTCTTTCCCCTGAAATGTGTGGACAGTTCCCAGGTTTTTACGACACCAGGTCCAGTACTCTTGCGGTTTAAGATTAATAGTTCCCATGAGTTCATGTTTGTGGATTCGAAATTCTTCTCGGAGCATTTGTTTCACAGCTCTAAATGGCGTTATTACATAGACGTCATTAAAATCGTTTTTAGCGTTTTGCAGTGTTTTCAATAGTTCAAATAACACCACTTGTTGCTGTGGATTATATTGCTTGTGAGTGCAGACGCCAGCAACATCAATCCAACGGTTTTGGCCTAATAATGCATGTTCAGTTTGAACAATGTACTGAGCATCTTTACCATGTTTCATGCGGGATTTATAAGCGATTTCATTGGCAATACTAAACATGGGTTCGATGCAGCGACGATGTACCCACAAAGGAATACCAATCCATTGCTTTGCTTCCATGATATCTAACAGGCAACCATAAGGATTGGCTCTGTCTGCAACAGCTTGTACTGAAACTCTGTGGGGCACCCACTTTTTAGTTTCTTCCTGCAATAACGGCTCACATAAGAAGTCCACCAGCTTTGCAGGTGTTGTAAAAACAGGTTCGATTTGCTGTGGATCGCCAACAATTAAAGTACGTTTAGCCCGCATAATGCCGCCTACCGCAGCCTGTGGCACGGCCTGTCCTGCTTCATCAATTAACAACCATCCAAGACTATTATGGGGCAACTTTTCCATCATTGAGCCGATAGAGGCGAACGTTGTAGAAATCACCGGCACTAATAAAAACAGGGATTTAAAAACCTTGTCAACGTGCTTAACATCCCTGCCCGACAGCGTATTGCCGATATTTAAGATGACGCTTTCCTTAAACAATGCATGTTGACTTACAGACACTATCCAGCTCTCATGCAATGCCATCGCTTTACAAAACAATTCACTTCGCACTGCGTTTATAGCTGGTGCCTGCCAATACGCATTACGTTGCAATTCATTACTGGAAATATCATCATCGTCAGAGGGTTGTGGCATATGCTCAAATTGAAGCTTTAATGTTTCGAAACGCTCGCACTTGGTGGCCAACTCAGATTCAAGACGTGCTTTTTCATTTATCCTGGAGTTGTAGATACCTTCAAATTCCCGAACCTTTAACTCAAGTGATTTTTTAGACGTTCGGTAATCAATACCTGCACGTTTTTGCTCAGCTATAATTAACTGATAGTTTTGTGATTCTTCGATATAACTATGATACTCCCGGGACCTAAAGAGCCGGTTAATAAGTTTGGGCTTTTCTAAGACATTAAGATCATAAGTGGCGACATCTATCTTTTCCTGTACCAACGACAAATCATTATGAACATCCGACAATCTGTCTGTGTGTTTATCTAAGTCTTGCTTATTACTATTAATCTCCACGTCCAATTGCTCAATTTTGGCCTTCAGGCGTGACTCACTAAGCTCATCTTTTAATGCAAGATATTCCTGCAATTCAGACTGTATAACATTAAGTTCATGGCGTGTTTGAAGGAACTCTTTACGTGCGATTGCAAAAGGCTTTACAGAGCTTTGTTTAACGGAATATTGATCGACCGAATATTGATCAACGGAAGATTGCCGTTGCGCCGAATCGTATTGAGGTTGACAATCTTCCGCCTGACTTCTTTGTGTCTTATTAATGTGTGTAGATGAGTGATTGTTCCATTTCCAAAACTTAAGATAGTTTTCATTTTCAGTCGGCGGAAGTTGGAGTTTTCCTTCAGGAAGGTGATCATAAAAAAATAGTCTGTTTAAAAAATTATTACGGTTTTTTTTGCTCCCCAAAACGGCTGCAATGTGGCCCCAACATTGTTGCTCATTTGTCATTGGACTTAGTCTAAATTTACCTTTTATTTTAGTGGCAGGTGCAAACATTTGATTAGCCACAGGTTCCATAAAAGAAATATCAAAGGTCTTATTATCTATCGAAGATTTAAGTGGTAATTCACGAGATATGTTTTCCACCGCAGCATTATTTGAAGATGCCACGACCATCTCATAGCCAAACAACGAATCTTTTGGAAAACCGTCTTTTTCTATTGAATCAAATGGGTGTTCAAAACTGCTCAGAACATTTGCTCGCTCCACCACGTTTTGGGCAACAATGTCGCGTAATAATGTGGTTTTACCGGTACCTGGCGGGCCATTAATAGACAACAGGCCCCCATTTCTTAGATCATCAAATGCAACGTTAATGGCAAATTGTTGCATCAGTGACATATTATTTTGGGGCGACGAAGGCCAGCGACCAGAAGGTGTTTTATTCGCTTCAAGTTTAGATCTTATTAATTGCAAACCTTCATGACTATACAAGTCAGCATACTTAGAAGAACAATTACTAAGGTATTGTGTCAGGGGGCTGTGTTCCTGTCCCGAGTTTAGCAAGTTTATTGCTTTTTCAATATCTTCTATAAAGAAACTATTGATGATGGGCATTATCCTTTCTGAACAGGTATCTTTCTCTTCATTATCATCGTCTTGATCAATCTCTTCTTTAAGATCGTTGCTTTTAAGATCATTGCCTTTAAGATCATTGTTTGCAAGATCATTGCTTTTAAGATCGCTGTTTGCGGCCAGAGCACCCTTTAATGGTGCATCGTCGACTGAATTGGCTTCACTTCGACTTTGAGTAACAACAGTGCTAATTCCTGTACTTGCTACAAAGTGACTCTTTTTTTCCGGCACCTCGAACCAGTCAATTGCGATGACAAACTCCTGCTCAACCGGAAGAGAAAACTCAGCCCATTGCTCAAGTAACGTTATCAAATGATGGATAATTCGGGGCGTGACCACCAAAAGTTGTGAATTAGCAGGATGAGGCTGCAAGCATGAATTTAATCGTTCATTTACATGAGTAGCAAGCCTTGCGCATCGCTTATCAAATTCTTTAAGATTTAGGTCATGTACCTCACCTTTCGCCAGTTTTCCTAATGCCCAGGGCAGCGTACTCACTGACATGGTTTCAAAATCAGGCACACCGCAAGCATCCAACCTTAATTTAGCAAAACAGGTATTCCCCTCAGAATCCAGACGTTCACTAAATTCGGTTCTTTCATTTTCGTCCTGAAAGTCTTCAAATTTTTCATCCACCAATTGTTTAAGCAGTGCTTTATCAAACGTGGCCAAATAAATATGATAATTAACGTGTTGTTGAGGCCCAATCCCGAAATGTTGTCGCGTATTCCCGTCAAGCCAGGGCAAAACTTCGCTATAGTTACTTTCAAGTTCCCAACGCGCAATACGTTTGGCATTTTGATCCTGATTCAAGCTCTCTGGAATAGTATAAGGTTGAAAAAACTCGACTCGATGCCAGGCTCGCAGAATATTAGTCGCTTTGTTAACGTTTTTTTCCATTGCTAATGGTTTTACATTTCCACTTTAATATATTGGGCGCAATATGACTTCCAAATACTGCTCTTTGCAATTTGAATAATTGAACCGTCCAAAAATGAATTAAGAATTGCACATCCTTATTCTGAAATCCAAAAAAAACGATAACCAATACCACATTCATCGCTATTGCAGACCTGAGCATCACTCCATAGGATACTTTTTCTGATCTGCTGTGATCACACAAACTAACATCGGTCAAGATTAAATACACAAATCAATAAGTTAAAGTGGAATTTAACCAATCAATTTAGTGGCCATATCAATTAACCCTCGTTTAACCCTCGTTTAACCCTCGTTGACAATAGCCAGCCTCAGAAAAACAAACCTGACTATATACAAAATTGACTATAAACAAACTTGACTATATACAAAAACGTATATATACATAATTGTATATTTTGCTCTAAGAAAAATAAGATTGAGAAAAATAAGATGAAACTAGGTGCAGTAGCTACAGGCAGCTCATTTTTTAATCGTGACCGTGAAATCCAGGAGTTATTAGAGCTCCTTTTAGATGAACACATTGTCATGAGTGGCCCAAGGCGGTTAGGCAAATCTTCCATCTTAAAAAGACTGTCAGAACTTGCTCCTGACATTAACTCTAATAAGAACAACGATCTTAAAAGCACCGATTTTAAAAGCAACGATCCTAAAAACAACGTTCATAAAAACCAATGGCGAGCCGTCATTATGGATCTACAGGGCGAAGATCCCAGCGCTGAAGGCTTTATTCATCATTTAGAAAAGACCTTTCCCAAAGAGTCCAAAAGCCAAACTCTGCTGGAAAAACTCAAGAATATCAACCCGCTAAAAAATGTTAAAAAAGGCGGAGCCAAAGCTGCCGGCGTCGGCGTAGATGTAGAGTTTCAGGACGCAAAAGAGCAATCATGGAAAGATCATGGCGACTATTGCCTGGAAAAGCTTAGCCAACAAAAAGTATGTATATTCATTGACGAGTTTTCAGTTTTCCTCGAAAAGTTTATCGCTCGCAGTCCGGAAAACGTACAAGACTTTTTAGGTTGGTTACGCAGTTGGCGTCTTAAATCAGACATACATTTTCGGTTTTTATTTACAGGTTCAATTGGCTTACAGGCACTACTTGAAACCCATGGCATGACGCCCGAAATGAACGACTGTTTTGATTATCAATTAGGTCCCTTTAAACGCAAACATGCTATCGCCATGCTGGAAGCATTTAGCCAAAAGAAGGGCTGGCAGTTGGAAAAAACGGAAGCCGGGTTGCTTTGCAATAAAACCGGCTGGCTGTCACCTTTTTTCTTAAATCTGTTATTAAATGAAACCATACGCTGTGCAGAAGATCGTTTAGCTGAGAGCGAACAGGAAGGCGAGCTGGAAGAAAATAGCCAGAAAACCATTGAGTCACAGGATGTTGAAGATGGTTATGAGAAACTGTTGACTATACGCTCCAGGTTCAGTCACTGGGTAACCCGGTTGTCCAGTCAATTCGATGCTCCAGAAAAAACCAAAGGGGCTAATATCATACTATCTGCAATCGCACAAAAACAAACTGGTCTGTCAATTTCTCAATTGGATATTCGCCTCAGTGATCTCTATCCCGACATCGAAATTCGCCAACAAGCCCGACAACAAATAGTGCTTTTACTTCAGGAACAGGGCTATCTGACGTCGCCAGACACTTCAGGGAAAATCGACTTTTTATCTTTCTTAATTAAAGAGTTCTGGCGCCGTAATCATCTTCAAATTGACTTGCAATCTGAACAGCAACAACAAATGCAAAATGATAATAAAGGAAGCAGTACCTCATGAATCAATCTGGATCGACAAATGGTATTGGTGGCGTCGCCAAATACAACCCGCACTTGTTAAGCCCGCAGGAATTAAAGAGTATTTTTGTGGCGAGAAAATCCGAGCTTAACTGGCTGTTTGACACCATCAAAAACAGCGAACCTGGCGAGTGTAATCAGCACTGTTTGATCGTGGGACAACGCGGCATGGGCAAAACCACCCTGTTACGTCGAGTCGGACTCATGGTGGAAGAAGACGCCGAACTTTCGCAATCCTGGTTAGCCCTGAATTTCCCTGAAGAACAATATACAGTAAGTAATTGTGGCGAGCTTTGGAGCAACGTAGTGGGTTCGCTGGCAGATACCCTTGAAGCTCGTAATTTGTCCACACAAGAACTGGACAGGCAACTTATGGCCCTTGATTCTTGCGCCAAAGAACAACAAGAAGAAAAAGCACTGAGTATCATTGATGGCTATTGCGCCCAGCACAACACACGACTGTTATTACTGATCGACAGCACAGACATGCTGCTGGAAAACTTGCGCGGAAGAAAATCTCAAAACCATAATGACCAGGACAACAATCTCTGGCGACTGCGTAACGTATTGCAGAATAACTGCAATATTTTTTGGTTGGGTGCCAGCTACAAAGCGTTAGAACTTGATAACCAATATAAAGACAGTTTTCAGGACTTCTTTCACCCTATCGAACTGTCTCCAATGAACCTGAAAGACATGCAAGCAGCCATGGAAACCCTGGCTGCCACGTTTGGCATAGGCGGAGGTGTAAAAGGTGAGCAGGCAGTAGAACACATTCGCCAGGCCATGACCCACCGACCCGAACGCCTGAAAACCTTGCGTCATTTAACCGGTGGTATACCAAGAACGACAGTAAAGCTCTATGAATTGTTTGCCGCCAGTGACAGCAATAACGTGCGTCAGGACCTGGAAAGATTGCTAGATGATATGACGCCCCTTTATAAAGCCAGATTAGAAGCCATGGCTGATCAGCCACGCAAAATATTTGCGCACATTATGGAACACTGGAACCCCATATCTATTGCAGATCTGAGTGCCGTTTCGGGTCTTCAAAGCAGCAAGCTCAGCAGCCAGTTAAATCGATTGGAACTGGAAGGCTTTATCGTTAAAACCTCCCTACCCAATACCAAAGTCAAGGGCAATGCTGCAGCTGAGCGCTTTTTTAATATCTGGTACCTGATGCGCAACGCCCCAAGGCGCTTAAAGCTGCGCCTGTCCTGGCTCGTCGAATTTTTGCGCATGTGGTATCAACACGAAGAATTGGAACATATCGCCAAACGGCAACTGTCTCACATACGCTTTAATTCCGGTAATATGTCAGAACTGGAATACAGTCGTGCACTCGCTGCTTCGATGCCCAAAGGCAATAGCCTTCGGGGGGAACTGGATATGGAAACCTATAACCAGCTACGTTCAAAAAACATTAATCTGGCAGAATTTTATGATTTGCAAGGCGAAGACAAATCCTTTGCCTCCTTACAGGATTATCAAGACAACTTTAACCAATTCAAAGCACATTTGGATCACGCCAATATTGCAATAGAAGCGGAAAAAGCAACGTATTTAAAAGAATTACTGTTGGTTAACGCACAATTAACCCTTTCGCAAAAGCAAATCTTATTGCGTAAATTCTTTTCTCCTGACAATGGGCTTGAACAAGAACAAGAAAAGCTATTAGAAGCCCTGAATTCAATGAGTCCTTATAAAGACCTGGCAGATGAACAGGCAAAGCAATTTAAAAACCTAGTCGTTACGCAAAACTTTTGTCTGGACTTTATCAGCGATGACATAAGTAGTATTCAGCTCAAAAAAAATTGCCAAAGCCAGCCCATCTACTGGGAGCTGTTGCTTAAGTGGCAGCAACAATTATCACCGGCAATAACAACTGATTTACTTGAGTTTGCATTGTTAAATGCCACGCCAATTAGTTCCAATGTCAACACAACGCAACTTACAACGCTCATCTGCAACACAGAAGTTAAACACGACCTGAGAGCACGGTTAATCAGCCATTTATCTCAGTCTTTAACTGACATTACATTATTATTTGATGTGCTTAAAAAACTCCTTAAGCAAAAAGCCGACAAAGCATTGCTCAAAATTTTAGTAGAACAATTGCAAACCTCTCTGGTGGATCATTGGCATTGGTACGATTTAGGCTATTTGTTGCTAACCAACGCTGTTCTTATTGAACACGCCTTGGTGGCTTTCAAAAAAGTGCTTGAGCTGGATGAGAACAACAGCGATGCATGGAATGCACTGGGAAACATATACAAGAACTATCAGCAAAAGTACCAGGAAGCCGAGCAAGCCTACAAAAATGCCATTACGTTAGACGAGAATTTTGCCCTTCCATGGAATGGTCTGGGAAATCTATATGAAGCCCACTTGGGCAGATACATAGAAGCCGAGCACGCCTATAAAAATGCCATTACGTTAGACGAGAATTATGCCCCGCCATGGAATGGTTTGGGAGATCTATATCAATATCACCTAGGGAAATATTTAGAAGCCGAACAAGCCTACAAAAAAGCCATTGAGTTAGACAAAAATTATACCCACCCATGGCACGGTCTGGGAAGTCTGTATGAAGATCACCTGGGAAAATACATAGAAGCCGAGCACGCCTTTAATAAAGCTATTGAATTAGATGAGAACAATTCCAGCGTATGGAATAACCTGGGAAATTTATATCTTAGTCACCAGAAAAAATATACGGAAGCTGAACAACTATTCTTAAAGTCCGTTTCTTTGGACCCTCAAGATAATGTGGCTTTTGCAAATCTGGCCCGTTGTCAATACCTCCAGGCAAAACACACTGAAGCCAATGAGAGTTTTCAGAAAGTGGTTGAATTGAGCACAGAGTCTGACTATAAAAATATATTGGCGCAGGCTCATTTGATGCTGGGCAATTATGGGCTGGCACAAGCTGCATTGGAGACCCTTGCAGAAGACGCCAATCTTGGAAATCAATGGGCATTTTTTCAAATTAAAGAGCAATGCTGGGAGATGCAGCAACTTGGTAAAGGCCTGGATCTGGCAAACCTGATGGCCTCATGTTCGTTTGCTGATTACCTCAAACCTTTTGAAATTGCCTTGCGCTATTGCAATGGCGATGCAGAAACCATTAAAGGCTTTGCTGCGGAAATTAAGGAACTGGCGCTGGATATCGTAGCAGACATTGAAAAGCATCTTCCAGAGGATCCATAAAACCTTGAGTGACTTTTGGCGTGAAACTAATCATTTTGATTATGCGAATCGTTTTTTAAAGCTACAAATAAGGGCAGCGGAATGTATCGTTGCCCTATCCTCCAGTTAATACATAGTTTTAAAAGTAAGACTAAAGTCCTGTCTCTTAGTCACAAACCGAAGTTGAAACCGTGAACTTT
>JAZGVQ010000024.1:0-25832 GCA_037356215.1 Thalassiosira gravida | reverse complement strand
TGGAACCTTGCCGCAATAATCATCGCAACACGCTAAATGTCCACAGACCCTAGTGCAATTCCTGTTAAATCGGAATCAGAAATTGGGCTTTATTTGCCCATTTTCTGATATGTTTTGTGAGTATGATTAAACAGGAAATGCATTAAACAGCCATGATCTCGTCAAAATCGATGGCGGCCAAAAGGTCAATCGGGTACACGGGATGCACCAATACCTTGATGCGCTGGGTTGGAAATATGTCGCCCGGCCGAAGTGCGGACATGTGATCTGTCGTCAGGATGATGAACGGGCAGACGCTGGAAAACATAAGGTCATTGAGCAACTTAAACGCAGAAGGCTTGGAATGATCCAAATCCAGTAGAACAATATCCGAGTCTTTGTAGACAGTTTTTTTCAAGAAATCGTCAGCGCCGGAAATCATGCTCACAAGACAATGACGCGTCTCGAGCAAGACCTTTGCCGATAATGATATATCCGGGTCACCATCGACAATGTAGACCGTTCGAGATGAGGGTAAACGTGTCATGGCCAAACCTACTTACGTGTATAGTGACCATAGGTAAGAGAGGCGATATTAAATTGACGGTGGTCAAAGTTATGAAACTTATCGGATGTGCAGGATTTACCGCCGCCGGGCGTCACAAAACCTACAGCTCAATCATCGAGATGCGAACAAGATCTGATAATGAGCGGACGTCCAGCTTTGATAGTAGATGCGCCCTATGGGTTTCTATGGTTCTTACGGATAGTCCCAAATCGCTAGCAACAACTTTATTAGGCTTGCCTTCGACGAGGTGAGCCATAACCTCACGTTCTCTGGGCGTTAATTTGGCCAGTTTTTTAAGCGTTTCAGCTTCGCTTTCAAGTTGCTGAGCATTGGCCTCTATCTGGCCCTCGATTTGCGTAAACTGGCCGAGAAGCTCGCTAACCTGAAACGGCTTTTCGATAAAATTGCTGGCGCCTTTTTTCAATGCTCTGACAGCCATAGAGACATCTGCATGCCCGCTCATCATAATAATCACAAGGTGTGGATTCATCGTTAGCGCCTCGGACAGCACTGTTATGCCGTCGCGTCCGGGCATTCTGACGTCGAGCAAAATCGGGCCTTTTATAGCGCCGAGATCCGTTTTCAGAAAGGCTTCGCCGCTGTCAAAAGCGAAGACGTCATATCCATATGCGGTCAGGAGCATTGTTAGGCTGTCCCGTACGGCTGCATCATCGTCGACTATGTAAACGTGGCGGTTCATAAATCTAATTTAGCCGCGCGATTGGGAGAGTAAAATAAAAACATAGGCCCTTCGGCGAATTGTGCTCCGCCCAAAGTTGTCCATTGTGATTAGATATTATGGACTGGCTGATCGATAGCCCGACGCCAAGGCCGCCTTTTTTATTGGAAGAAAAAGGCTCGTAAAGCTTTTCAAGCTGCGCATCGCTCATGCCTGTCCCTGTGTCGCAAACGCCGATTTTTATGAAACCGCTATCACTTCGATCGGCATATACAGTCAGATTTTTCTCTGGCGTATCCTGCATAGCCTCGCAAGCGTTGCGTATCAGGTTCACAAGCACTTGCTGGATTTGAATATCGCTGACAAGGACACCCGGGAGCGCTGGCGGTAAATTTATCTCAAACCTGATGTCCTGATTTTTATAAGTTGGCAGGGTCAGGTTCGCCGCCGTTTGAATGATCTCTTCCAGATTATAAATATTTTTATCGACGTCGCCAGTCTCGATAAAGCGGCGTAAGCGGGCCAGGATTTTTGCCGCGCGCTCGGCCTGGCCCACGGACTGTTGCA
This sequence comes from Thalassiosira gravida, assembly GCA_037356215.1. Classification (NCBI taxonomy): domain Eukaryota; phylum Bacillariophyta; class Thalassiosirophyceae; order Thalassiosirales; family Thalassiosiraceae; genus Thalassiosira; species Thalassiosira gravida. Next base: position 24,039 of record JAZGVQ010000024.1, on the reverse strand, counting down.
TGACGGATTTTATTTTTTCGCTATTTTCAGCGCGGTTTTGGCTGAGTAGAACAGTGCCGGCTTCGAGATAATTCATAATAGCCGTCAGCGGCTGATTCAGCTCATGTGCGATTGCTGCCCCCATTTGATCCATTGCCGCAACGCGCGAGAGATGGAAGTGATCCCGCTGGAGTTTGTCAAATTCTGCGCGTTGCCCCGCTTGGATTGTAAGGTCGCGAATAATGCCGACGAACGCACTTTTCTGGCTTCCCTGCATCTCGCCAACTGACAAATACATGGGGAATACGGTTCCGTCTTTCCGGCGGCCTTTAACCTCCCGTCCAATACCGATAATTTTGGCTACGCCTGAGTTTTTATAGTTTTCAATATAATTATTATGCCGGGTTTTGTCCGGATCCGGCATGAGCATACGCACATTGTTGCCAATCACCTCGGCTTTGCCGTAACCAAAGATCTCAGCGCAGGCCCGATTGTAGCGCTGAATAATACCGCTAGCGTCGATCATGATGACGCCGTCTACCATGGTGTCCAATACGGACGTTAATTCGCTTTGTGTTTGTTTCGTCATGATCAAACTTTAGTAAAACCTCCGCTTTCACCAGAATAGTGTTCGCGCGGATAAAGGCCAACACATTATTCTGTATAATGTGCCGTAAATTATTCTGTATAATGTGCCGTAATCTGGGCGCGCTTAACCCTCAAGGGGGATTATACGCGGGAGATTTTTGCTTAGGAAAGTAATCAATCCTTCGAATCGCCGACGAAATATTTTTCGGTGTGTCATGCCTATGGAGTCAAAACGATGCGATGCCGCATATTTCATACTGTTTGGATTGGACTTCTATGCCTTAGCGCCTGTTCAACCACGGCGCCTTCGGCCAAACAGTCTGCAGCGCAGCCCCTCCCGGCGGCGGCGCGTACGCTGGATATGTTCAAGCCCGGGAATGATGTGTGTTATGACCGCAGCTTACTGGGCGAAACATTCGTTGTTGATGTGCATAATCATTTTCGCCCCTTTGGCGGCGCGGCGAAAAGCATGACGGAAATGAACCAATATTTGCTGGATACGGGCGTTTTGTTCGTCAATGTGTTCGGTATCGGCCAAAGCCTTCCTGTTGATAGTGACTGTGAATATTACCTAGATTGTATCGGCACGCCGGCGGAGCCGTCTATGAAAAATGATTTAGTCAATGCCATGAATTATCTTGATGCAGACCCAAAAGGCACGGTCATGACTTTGTCGATGACCTTTCCTGATCTTGCCAATCCACAGGACGTTGTTGATCAGATCAAGATTTTTGATACGGAATATCCGGATATGTTCACATGGATGGGGGAGGTAAACCTCGTCAAACAAGCGTTGTTTGGCAATCACCACGCTGCAACTCCCAAGGCTGCGATTGCAGGGTGGGCGGATTTTATGGCCATTTTGCGCGAGCGCGATATGCCCCTGTCTATTCACGCGGATCTGGGGTCTAATAAAGCGCCCATGAAATATGCTTATCTTATGGATGAGGTTTTGCGCCTATATCCCGACAATAAAATTGTCTGGGTGCATATGGGTTTGTCCAAAGAATTATCATCGATGGATGCAGGGCAGCATATTGCTGCGATGCAAAAATACCTGGATGCCAATCCAAACCTGATGCTGGATATTACGTGGCGGGTAATTTACGATAATTATTTCAAGAAGCCGGAGATGCGCGCGCGGTATGTTGCTTTTTTCGAAAGAAACTCAAGCCGCATTTTGCCCGGAACCGACTTCGTCGCCTCGCACAAAAAGAGCTACAAAGTTTATAAACAAGAAGTCATCGCCAATAGCGACATATTGAAAGATCTGTCTAATGCGGCGTTTCGCAATATCGCGCTGGGTCAGAATTATTTCGATTTAACCGGAATAGCGTATGAGGCTCCGCAAGTTTGCGAGTAACTTTATGTTTGCGCCTCCGCCGTGTGTTTAGGCTTCTAACGCTATGACCAGTTTTAACTCTGCCCAAGATAAACGGGCTTTGGGTCTCCATGGGCGTGAATTCCAGCAAATATATAACCCAAAGATCAATAAGACGGCAAACGGCATCAGCGCATTCTTCAGTTTGTAATCGGGTACATTGACGGCGATGGCTAATGCCAGCATACCAAGAGCGGCTAAAACAGCAGCCGCGCCAATCAGAAACATGATCCATGTGGCTTTTGGCGTCTCTCCAATTGTGACGCGCATATCCGGAAATATATCTGATAAATGCGTGCTTAGCGCGGTAATCATGTCAAACAATGTGTGCACATCATCATCGTTGGCACGGTTCGAGTTTAACCCGGACGTGACGTTAATTTGGAGCGGTTTTTTTGTGTCTGCCGTGAGGTCAATGCGCCTGAATTTATACTCCCGTGCGGTTGTGACCGCGTAGCGCGCCGCAGTGATTGCCCGGTATTCGAGTCGGTCTTTCAATTCGCCCTTATGCCAAACTTCGAGGCGGTCAGTATAAATGTGGTAATCCCGAGCAGCCACTAGCAAAGCCGGTTTGATACGAAATATTTGCGGCTTCTCGCTCATTCTAATAACTCCACGGGAACCGTATCACGCGTGTAAGTTTGCGGACGGTTGCGCATCAATAACCTGATTAAGATCGGGAAGAATACTAGGATCATTACAATCCGGAATATTGATGTGGCACCTGGCATACCTGTCACAGACACAATCGGCGCCAGAAACATCAGGAAAATGAATATCCCGATGGTAATGGTCAGGTTCCCGATCCATGCGCCCATGGTTGATCCTTTGTAAAATTTGGTCGGATTATCCGGCGGAATTGCGACATGAAAGGCCATAACGAAATCCCGAAATTCATCTTTCTGAAGCTCGAAATCCAGTATTCCGGCAAAGTGTATATTGGTTATAGCATGCTCAACGGGCGTATAAATCCGAAAGGCCGTCCGCCGGGTTTCGGCCCGGCTGGGTTCAAACCGGATCCTGACAGATTGTATCTTTCCCCACGGGATAAACCGCGTTTTAGCCTCCGCGTCATGGTCTTGCCAGCGCACACCGTCCTGTTCCACAGTCCAGGTTTTTTTTGGCGAAAAAGCATGGAGTTTTTGGGTATATGAAGCCAGTGGTGCGGTCATTGTTTTTGCTTTCTAAGGGGCATTATTGTCACCGTCCGTATGGCGGCTTTCAATCAATGTACGAATATGTGCTTTAAGTTTACGGCGATCTCCAGCGATGGTTGTCTTGACCGCGTCATGAATGACTTGGAGGGTTTCAGGCTCAAGTTGTGATAGCATATCCCCGGTCTCAATGCGCCAACGCGAACTCATATTGGAATTTGCCCGGGTAGCCGAGACCGTGATCACGCCGAGTTTCGTGAGGGCGGCGATCATTTCCTTATCTGTTAAAATGCCCGCGAAGTTTTTGATGGCGATTTCCGCAGACCCCGTTGGATCTGTTTTATGCCAGTTAAACAGATTGACGAAATCGCCGCGGTGCCGACCGTCATGAAAGGCGGACGAGGGAAAAACAGCGCCCGCGCGTTTTGCAAAGTTACGGCGCTGATCTGGCACCAGTGCACTGGCTCCTGCAAATACGAGCAGGCGCGCCATATAATACCGGCGTCTATCGGCTTCGGTGTCCGGCGTGCTGTGCTGTATATCGGCTGCATGCCGCGCCTTTTCAAACAGAGTATGCAGGGTCAGCGCGTCATCACCAGAGAGTCCGCGAAAATTATCAAACTTAACATTCACGGCGCCGTCCTTAACGCCGATAAGTCTGTTTTCTGACATCCAGGTTAAGGCGCTTTTTGCATCGAGGTCATTTGGGAGCTTTAGGACTGTAATAGCGCTGCTTGAGCGCAGGGGATCACGAGCGGGAGTCGGTAACGCCTCATGAGCTGGAATCGGTCGTGTATCCAGAGGTTCCGCGATGGAGACTGATGCCCTGTCTACGGATTTTGTGTCATAGAGCCCGAACATTGCACCGAAGAAGCCCAGTAAAAACAACCCGATAGCCCCGGCGATAAGGCCGCCGACTATCCAGAGAAATATTTTGAAGGCTTGCTTCATCGATATTTACCGGCACCCTGCCGATTTTTTCCACTCCCACCGCACCCCTGTTTGCTCTTTTTTAATGCCAATGCCAATGCCAAGCTCGTAAAACATCGCCGCTTTTTTTTCATGCCGTCAACCTTTGCGTAACCAAAACTGCCAAATCATCACGATCCAGAACGGTACAAGAAGCATCCATTTAAGCACAAAAAAGAGCCAGCCTTGGCCGGTGATGGAAACGAGAAAATAGGTTAAAAGCGGGCTGATGGCGTAGAGAATAAAACTGCCCGCAAGCATGAGCACAATAAACAAAGCAATTTTTACGGGGCGGCTCATTGCGGCGTCTCCAGGGTTTTGAGCGTATTGAGCGCAGCTTCGGCGTCTTCATGGCCGTATTCTTGAGCCGCTTCGAGGGAGCGGCGGGCTTCCTCCAAATCTTGCGGTACGCCGTCCCCGTCCCGGTAGGCCAAGCCCATAAAATATAGGCCATCAACTTTATAGGCTTTGGCCCGGCGCTTGGCGAACACCAGGGCCATTTTCTTGTCTGCTTCACCGCCAATGCCGTCTTTGAACATCGTCAGCAATATGCCGTCCGCATCTTCGGAACCCCGGTCGGCAGCATATAGAAACCAATGCCGGGCGGAGCTTTCGGATTTGGCTGTGCCTTCGCCTTCATAAAACATAAACCCGGTCTGCGCCATGGCTTCTATATCGCCCAGTTTAGCCGCCTTATGCGTCCACTCAAACGCCTTGGCTTTATCCACCTCTTGCGCTTCGCCGCGGTAAGCCATCCGGGCAAGCCAGCGCATGGAGGGGGTGTGATCGGCAACTGTCGCGAGCTGAGAGAACAGATGAATGGCTTTTTTCCCGTCGCCGTCATGATGCTCGGCGCGGGCTTCGTCGAATGTTCTGATCCGGAAGGCCGGATCATTTTTATAGGCTTCCCTTAGCCCGGCTGCGGCCGCCTCCATCACACCCTTGTTCCAGGCCTCGTCTCTTAAAACCTTATCGAACCAACTCAGATACTTTTCAGCGGCCGGTTGTTCTTTTGCGGTCGTTTCATCGGGTTGGGTTTGCGCGGCGGCGCCTGTGCTCAGCAACATTGCCGAGAAGGATATAATTATGGCTCGTGAGAGGCTTTGCATGGTCTACTCCGTCGGTTTATTTTCATCAAGCATGTCATCGTCATGACCGCGTTCACGTTCTTCCATAACACGCTCCTGAATGGATGTATCCGCTTTCGCCTCTTCTGTGGCGTCGAAATTTTCCAGCGAAACGGGGGTCTCTATGAACGCCTGCTGCATTCTGCGGGTCTCTTCCGGCCCGTCGACAATATCCGCCAGCAGCGGCCCTGATGTTGGATCAAAGCGTAGATTGAATGTCGGGTTGGGCAGGACAAACCCATTACTCTCCAAAGCCATTTTGACGCCCCGGATCGCAAGACTTCGCGCGCGGGTGAAGGATGTGTCTTCCTGCGTGATCCAGCCGCGGAATGTCAGGACAATGCTCGAATCGGCAATGTCTTTAATGAATCCAAGTACTTGTGGATCAGCCAATACAAAGGGCAAGGCTTCGATAGCCGCGATCCCAGTTTGAACAGCCGCTTGCGGATCATCATCAGACGCGATGCCGATGTCAAATTCGAAACGGCGCTCAGGAATACGCGTAAAATTAAGTATGGCAGATTTATAGACCATCGCATTGGGGATACGCAAATGGTTACCGTCTGCGGTCATCAGGATGGTCGCCCGCGTTGTCATGCGTATAACACGGCCTTGGTGCGGTGCAATTTCAATAAAATCATTGGGCCTGAAAGGTTGATTGAAGCTCAACATCAGGCTGGAGACGTAATTGTCGATAGTGTCTTTTACGGCAAAGCCTATAGCGATGCCAGTAATCCCGGCCGCGCCCAAAATTGCCCCAATAAGAGAGCGCGCGCCAACGGCGTCCAAGGCCGTGACGAGGCCCAGTATAACGAACGCCATTCGGAACACTTGAGCACTGATCTCGGCCAGAAACGGGTTACGCGTAATTCTGTTCCAAAACTTTTCGCGTTTCGCGATGAAGTGGCCGAGGACGGCAAATAAAACGAAGATGGTAAGGCCAAATAGAAACAGAGGGATTTGCTGCCAGACAGCAAAAAAACTTGCAGTCAAGCGCTCAACCGCGCTTTCAAAGCTCATAATGTCTGAATGGGCTAACGCAGCGTCTTGTTCCATAAAGCCTTACCGTGATCTCGATCGCAATGCTAATACTTACGCGCTAGCATTGTGCTCTATTGCGGTGTCCAGGTTTGGATTTTGCGCAGTTTGAGCGCATGGCAGCCGCCCGCCGTTGGTTTGCCGTTAATGACCCCGTCAACTAACGTGCCTGTCATGGCTGACGAGCCAAAATTATCCGGTTTGTCCAGCCATTCGCCCGGATAGAACTCCATGCGCTTAAAATATTTTGAGCCGTAATCAACCCAGCCCGAGACTCGGAACGCCCCTGCCGGAGCTTCGGGATTGCCAACGGTTGGGAAAAAATTAAGCGCGCCCGTAGTTTTGCGCCGATCCGCAATGCGCTTGTCTTGCGCGTCGTTACACGGCCCAGATCCGGACTTGCAAGGTTGCTCGCCGATATCCTCCAGCGTTGCTGGGCCCGCATCTTTGAGCGTGAGGCTCATGCCCATTTCGCCGAGCGAGCAGATAAAGGTTCCAGCGTAAGTGCCTTCGGTCATGGCAACGTCGAGCGGTTTAAGCATTACAGTCTCTTGCGCGGCTGCGGGAAACGCGGAAAGCGCGCCCAGCATGAAGCCGGCGCCTATTATAGTGGATTTAAGGCTCATGACTATTTCACCTCTTCACAGATCAGAAATTCCGGCGCGGCGGCAAAGCCCATAAATTGCTCCATAATACTCTGGACAGTTTCGCCGGGCATGTCTTTGCTAACAAAGCCGTCCAAGTCTGACAGATCAAACAGTTCGACATAGTCAACACTGGGCGCATCGCCCGTGAGCAGGTTTTTGATTGTCCGGTATGTTTTGAAGCTCTTGACGCGGCTTAGACCGCGCATCGCCGGATAATCAGTTTTTAGCACCCAATTGTGAAAATCGGCCTGCGTGACCCCGTCCTTTAGTTTGTAGGTAATAATAATTTGTGACATGTTCTTATCCTCCTGATAGGCTCTTGAACGACCAAGTTGGAGCTAAAGACTTGTAAAGTTCGTATAATGTCCGCCCCGTAACATCATTGTAGCGCGGCATTTTTTCATTGGTCAAGAACAAGATATGCGTTGTGTCGTCCTCATGGCGTTTGCCATGATAAATTCATAGAGGCGCTAAAGTCCCATTGCATCCCCCCTAAGGGTTATGGGGACAAACATTTTATGCTTTTCCAAAGATACTTTTGGCGTCGCTGGGAATGTCAATTATGCCCGCTGCAAACACACGGCTGTGGCTTCGCCGCCGCCAATGCAGAGGCTCGCGACGCCTTTTTTCGCGCCGCTTTTCTCCATGGCCGCAATCAGCGTCGCAATAATCCGTGCGCCTGACGCGCCGATAGGATGACCAAGCACGCATCCGCCGCCGTTCACATTGACTTTACCGTGGTCAAGACCCAACTCTTGCATGGCAATCATCGGGACAACCGCAAAGGCCTCGTTAATTTCCCAAAGATCAACATCTGCGGCGCTCCATCCGGCTTTCGTGAGCGCTTTTTTCATGGCGTGAACGGGCGCGGTAGTGAAATAGGCGGGTTCGTGCGCGTGCGCGGCATGTGAGACGATTTCGGCCAAGACCTTATGACCGCCTTTTTTCGCGTCGGATTTACGCATTAGCACCAGCGCAGCCGCCCCGTCATTAATCGAACTGGCATTCGCCGCTGTGACTGTGCCGTCTTTGGTAAACACGGCGCGGAGCGATGGAATTTTCTCTGGTTGTGCATTGGCCGGACCTTCATCGATGCTCACGACTGTGTCGCCTTTGCGGCTTTTGACTGTGACGGGCGTAAGCTCTCGGTCAAAACTGCCGTTCTCCTGCGCGGCTTTGGCGCGGCGAACGGATTCGATGGCATAGGCATCTTGGGCTTCGCGGGTGAATTGATATTCGGCGGCAATCATGTCCGCAAACACACCCATAGCGCCGCCTTCATAGGCATCTGTCAGCCCGTCATGCATCATGCTGTCGACAACCTGCTGGTTGCCCATCCGCATACCACCCCGCGCTTTTGGTAGCAAATATGGCGCGTTTGTCATGTTCTCCATGCCGCCCGCAACCGCAAGATCAATCGAACCGGCTTTAATCGCGTCATGGGCCATAATTGCGGCCTGCATGCCGGATCCGCACATTTTATTGACGGTCGTCGCTTCGCAATGCTTGGAGAGTCCGGCTTTGATAGCCGCTTGACGCGCGGGCGCTTGGCCCTGCCCGGCAGGGAGGACGCAGCCCATGATGACCTGTTCAATGGCATCTTTGTCTACGCCGGATTCGGCAACGGCGGCCTCAATAGCGGCGGCGCCGAGCTCAGCAGCTGTGACAGAGGAAAACGCGCCCTGGAACGCGCCCATAGGGGTTCTGGCAAGGCCGACAATGACGACAGGGTCTGATGACATAAGGATCTCTATTCTTCTTCTTTTTGTTGATTTTCAGCTTTTTTGCGGGCCGCTATTTTAGCGCGCCTGACCTCGATATCGCGCTGTTTGGCCTCGCGCCACTCATTTTGACGGCGCGTATTGCGCTGCGCAAACCAAAAGGCAATGGCCAGTACAACGGCTAATATCGCGATTATATATCCCATTCATTCTCTCACAAAAAAGCTCGCTCCAATTTACTGAAGCGAGCCTAAATTACAAGGGTTGGAGCCGAGCTTATTCGCCGACTTCAAACGTGATTTTCACATTGACCCGGTATTTATCAAGTTTGCCGTCTTTGACGGTGACTTTCTGGTTCTTGATGTTGGCAGAACGAATATTATCGACTGTCTTAGCCGTACGCGTGACAGCCTTTTGAATGGCGTCTTCAAATGACTCTTTGCTCTCGCTCATAATTTCAACAGATTTCATAATCGCCATAATAGCCTCCTAAAATATATAGGCAGAATTGCCCTACACTCTTACTATAAGCGTATGGGAAGCTATGGCTAGGGCCGCGCTGTTATTTGCGGGGCAAGCCGGGCACACCAAACATTGCCAATTTAAGGCTTTCGGCAATGCGGCGGGCGCGCTGAAGAATATAGGCGGCGGCCTCCGGCGTTGGCGCAGTATCCATGAGTGTTTGCTCAAACAGGTTAAGCCACAGGCTAAAATCTTCGGGTTTGACGCTGGTCAGTTTTGTGTGAGCGGGAACAGGTTTACCGGAATAAAGGCCCGTATTCATAGTCACCGACGACCAGAATTGTTTCATCTTCGGCAAGTGAACATCCCAATTCTCGCCAATTTCACCGTCAAATATGGGGCCTAAAACTTTATCGGCGCGCACGCGTTCATAAAATGTATCGACCAGCCTGGAGAGATAGGTTTCATTGATCCCGATCTGTGCGGCATGGTCTTGAATGGCTTGGCGCCGGGCATGAGCGCGTTTAGTAAAGTCAGGAGAAGGTTCGGTCATGGGGCATCTTTCAATAAGTCAATTAATAATCGGCTCTGTATATCGAAAGCCTCCGTACCCGGTGCGACAAGCTCTACATGACCTGATGGTATGGCCAGAATAAACTGCGCCTCCATTCCCGCAGCCTTGGCTTTGGCGGTGTAGTATTCGCCCAGCAGCGGCGGAGCGATTGTGTCTTGATCGCCATTGACACTGATCTGTTTGGCCGCCACAGGAAAAAGCTCCACTGGAGACGTGTCAGAAAATATATTGGGGCGGGCTTCGCTCGGCGCGCCGACAAGGACGTCTAGGATATTGGCGAGGCATCCGTCGAAGGTAACAGGGGCCGAGGCCGCCAGATCAGCGAGGCCCCCAGAATTTATGACCGTATGGATGGGTAATGGGTTTTCAGCATAAAGCGGGCTTGTTTTTGGCAGGTTAGGGCGTGTAGATAGCCAAGCGGCCAAGTGCCCGCCAGCCGAATGACCGATAACGGCAATTTTATCGGTCTTGAGGTCATAGGTTTTTGCAAACATCGGGAGCGCATCAGTGGCCTTCGCGACATCCAAAAATGTCCCCGGATACCCGCCCCCAGTCTCGTCGACGCCGCGATATTCGATGTTCCAGACGGCAAGACCTTTGGCGCGCAAATCCTCAGCCGCGTAATTCATTAAAGTGCGATCCGCTATGCCTTTTTGCCAGCATCCGCCATGGATCATGATGACAACAGGGTGAGGGCCTTTTCCGTCCGGTATCCATAAATCGACAACATCCGTATTGTTGGGGCCAATCCGGACTTCGCGAAAAATTTTTGGCAGCGGGCGGCTGGTTAAGTCGCTCCACACCATGGGCTCATAGATATCAGGCATTTTTGTCTCAAGGCTTTCAACGGTTGTTTCTGATGCAGGTAAATCCGCCGAACCGGCACCGGGCGAACCGTTCGTTGAAGATTGGCACGCTGCAAGCGCAATGGGCAAGCATAGAGCTACGGGAATAAGGGCATGTTTAAAACGGCTTAGCATATAACTATCCACAACTGTGAAGCCGTAAATCTAAGCACAAGCCGCGCCGAGGGCAATCGGTTATCAGCGTTTACAGCTCGCAGCGACTCGCATAGGTTTACAAGATATGTTTCAAGCAACAGGCGTGACGTGGCAAAGCTCTATTTTAATTACGGCGCAATGAATGCGGGGAAATCGACAATTCTCTTGCAGGCGGCGTACAATTACAAAGAGCGGGGGATGCATACACTGCTGCTCAAGCCTGCGGTGGATACACGGGTGAATGCCGGGCATACGATTGGGTCGCGTATCGGTCTCTCGGGTCACGCGGATAGTTTTGACGCGGACGAAAACCTCGAAATTTATGTAACACAGGCACATGCACGAAAGCCCTTGGATTGTGTGCTGGTCGACGAAGCACAGTTTCTCAGCAAAGAACAGGTCTGGCAGCTCTCTCGTGTCGCAGACTGTCTGCGTGTACCCGTTATGTGTTATGGCCTTAGAACGGATTTTCGCGGGGATTTGTTCGCGGGAAGCGCGGCTTTAATGGCCATCGCGGATAATGTCCGCGAGATTAAAACGCTCTGCTGGTGCGGGCGAAAGGCGACGATGAACCTACGCTTTGATGCGGGGCGGGCTGCCGTAAAAGCGGGCACCCAGATCGAAATTGGCGGAAATGAGCGCTACACCAGCCTTTGCCGGCTGCATTGGGCAAACAATGATGCCGGAAAGCCTTCATATGCTGTTTGAAACCTCGCTGCGCAATAAAGTCCAAATCAGCCTGACGAGTTTTCTCGCTTATTTTTTAATGTCCGCCGTAATTTCGCAAATGGGCGTTGTGACCGGGCCAATGGCCAAAGAATTTAGCATCGGTATTGGAGAGGCAGCAGCGCTGTTTAGTTATCTGACAACAGGGCTTCTAATCGGCAGTATCATCGCGTTGTTTTCATTCGTACCTCTGGGGCTTCGCAACAATATTATTGCTGCGTGTTTATTGATGCTGTGTGCTCTCGCGGGCATTTGGAAAGTTCCAACGCTGACATTGCTGCCCGCGTTCTTTACGGCGGCGGGCATATCGTGCGGACTTTTAATGTCGGCGGCAACGGTCGTAATCACGTGGTGTTATGCCGAAAAACACCGCGCGCAAATGCTGCTGGTAACAGATTCGTTCTATAGCTCGGCGGGCGTGGTCACCGGCTTATTCGCCGGATATGTTATCGGTAAAGGGGCCTATTGGGGCACGTCTTATCTTTTGGCCATCGGCGCGGCGGCGCTAATATTAATCTTGGCGCTGCTGTCAAAATATCCCGTAGATGCGCCTACAGAAGAGGCGGCTATTGACGCGGCAAGCCCGCAAAGCCCGCGTTGGCCACTGAGTATGATTTTGGTTGGCGCGGTACTTTTTATCTATATCGCCAGTTTCATTCTGATTTACGCGTGGGTGCCGAGCTACGCGTCCAATCTCTTTGGCGCGAGTCCGGAGCAGGGCGGTATCCTCGTAAGCCGCCTGTTCACCGGAATGTTGCTGGGGCAAATCGCAACGTTTGTTCTTGTGTTCGTCATCCCGCTTCGCTGGCTCGTCGCCATTTTGTCTGCAGCGGCGCTAGCGGCAACAACGGGCTTATGGATGGCCAGTTCATTGCCGGATTTGATGACAGTTATGCTCATCTTGGGCGTTTTGACCGGAGGACTTCTCAAGGTTCTGATGGCCCTGGGCACGCTCACGACAGCGCGCCCTTCGGCGCGAATGGTCAGCTTCCTGTTTTTCTGCACAGCCATAGGGTCGTCCGTTGCGCCAGCCTTTGGCGCGTGGATTGTTTCCAGCTTTGACGAACAGACCGCTTTGATGACTGTGACGATAGGGTACGCGCTAAAATTCATTCTTTTGATGGCCGCGCTGGGCTTGATGAAATACCGGAAATAATACAGGCCCACGTTCAACAATTGTTCATTTATTGCACTGTGCGCCTTACGCGTGTGCACGCGCAGTCACGTGCACCAAATTTGGCGGTTAGCTTTGAAAATAAAATTGGAGTGTGGTCAAACACCGTGAACATCATTTTCCCCGATGTTTGAACAACTTTAACCCGGACTTGTTCCGGGTTTTTTTGTGCCGAAAACCGCCTAATAAACTACGGCCTAAGGTCTGGCCCCTACTGGGTGCTTTGATCGTTATTCTATCAGGCCTTCAGGCCTTAAAACGCGTCGGGGCGGAGGAAGGCATCTGTACCGCCGTCGGCGTAGAGGATAGTCCCCTGCATATAATCTGCGGCGTCCGACAGCATGAATTCGATAATTCCGGCCATTTCGTCGGCTGTGGCAACGCGTTTCTTCGGAAGCGGCAAGGCGGTCACGCTTTTGCCAATCATCGGATGGTCAGCCGCGCCGCGAAACAGCGGGGTTTCTGTTTGCCCTGGGGCAATGGCGTTGAGCGTTATGCCGGCTTCGGCCCATGCCGCTGAGCGGCGGCGAACCGCGCGGGCGAGCGCGTGTTTTGACGGGCCGTATACAAGCGCGCCGTGGCTATCGCCAACGGTCTTTAGAGCAGCGTCTTCATCTTCGGCTAAGAGATGTTTGATGAGAGCACTTTCCGGGTCTGCGCGCATCTGCGCGGAATTGGAACTGATGACAACGCAGCGCCCGCCCGCTGCCGCCAAAGCGTCCTTAAACCCATCAAGCAATTCAACCGCGCCAAAATAATTGACTTTGACGACAAGCTGCCCGTCATCAACGTGGCCGCCAACGCCGGCGGCTAAGACAAGCCGGTCAATCTTTCCGCCGCAAAGCTCCAATGTTTTTGCAATTGCAGCCTTGCGCCCCTCAGAGGCCGATAAGTCAGCGTCGATTGTGTCGCCCTTGAGGTCAATCCCGATAACATCATACCCTTGGGCTTGAAGGCGGGCTTTGGTGCAGGCTCCTATGCCCGAAGCTGATCCTGAAATGACGGCAGTTTTCATAATGAATATCCTTGGTGGTGCGTAGTCGATACAGAATTATTTTACGCAAATCGATACTAAAATGCTTTTCAGGCTCAATATTCGTAGTCATAGTGATAAATAATAACGAATAGGGGGTTTTATGTCAGATTTTCCAGACGGCGCTGCGATTGTTTTTGGGGCTACAGGTGGTATTGGGCGGCATGTCTGCCTTGAATTGGCGCGCGCAGGCACGGACGTGGCTCTTGTGTGGCGGTCTAAACAATCTGCCGCCAAGGCCCTCGCAGCTGACATTATCGCTATGGGGCGAAAGGCCAGTTTGCATCAATGCGATGTGACTGAACACGGCGCCGCGGCGCGCGCTGTCGCCGGAGCGGCAAGGCATCATGGCCGCGTGCATACACTGGTGTGGGGCGCAGGACCGCTCGCGGAGCAGGTTTATTTTGCCGATACGAGCCGCGCGCTATGGGACAAGGCGATCGCTGTCGAAGTGGGCGGGTTTTTCGCGGCCGCGCAAGCCGCCGTTCTACATATGCGCCGACAGGGCGGATCGATTGTCCATTTGGGCTCGGCGGGGGATCTGAGCTGGCCGGACAAAGACATTCTTTCGGTTGCGCCCAAAGCCGCCAATGAAAGCCTTGTTAAGGCCATAGCCCGCGAGGAAGGCAAAAACAATATCCGCGCCAATAGTGTTCTCATCGGCGTAATCGAGGCGGGCATGTTCTTGGAGCTGACGAAACAAGGCGTTTTCGACGAAGCGTGGACAGCGGACGTTCAGAAAAACCTCGCGCTGAAACGCTGGGGCCAGCCCGAAGAGATTGGTTATGCAGCCGTTTTCCTTGCCTCTAACAAAGCGGCCTACGTGACAGGTCAACAAATCGCCGTCGCGGGCGGGTATGGGCTTTAGCGATCTGTTTCACAATTTGCCGAAAATTATATTATTGTGCAATTCACGTTCATCGGGAGTCCGGATCCGGAAATTGGGCTTTTCTCATCGATGTTCCGACACACCTTTGCTCAGGATTAAACTTGAAATGCACTAAGCGGCAAGCGCTCCGGTCGCGCGAAATGGGCAGGAATTTAATGCGAAGCCTTCTACCAAGGCTGAAGTTCATAGTAACTTGATAGACAAAATATGGTCAGCTTGCACCCAGAGGATGTGTGTGAGCGTTACTGTTATTCATGAAATCAGTAATTCTAAGCCAAAAGATATAAATATGCTCCGCTTACTATCGATAACTTTTTGTGTCCTCGCAGGCGCTTCCTCCCACGCATTCGCTCATGGCCCCGGCGGCCATAATACGAACGATCTGGGGGATACTGATACGATCATTGTCTATGGCCGTAGCCTCGCACTGATTGGTGAAGCCGGGGCTGCATCTGAAGGCGTGGTCGGTTATGCCGATTTTGAGGATCGGCCTCTATCGCGCGTCGGAGAGCTTGTTGAAGTCATTCCGGGAGTCGTAGCCACGCAGCATTCCGGCGAAGGCAAAGCCAATCAATATTTTCTACGCGGCTTTAACCTCGACCACGGAACAGATTTTTCTGCGGCTTTGGACGGTATGCCGATGAACCTGCGCACGCATGGCCATGGACAAGGCTATCTTGACCTCAATTTCATTATACCGGAGTTAGTCGAACGCGTCGATTTTAGAAAAGGCCCGTACCGTGCTTCAACAGGCGATTTCTCATCAGCGGGTTCCGCGCGTTATGCCACATATGACACGCTGAAACGCAACTTTGTTGAAGTTGCGGTCGGCGAGTTTGGTTATGTGCGGGGGGTCGCTGCCGCTGATGTCAAATTGGGCGAGAGCACGAACCTTGTGATAGGGCTTGAGAGCCAAGCCTATGACGGGCCGTGGATTCTGGATCAAGACCTTAAAAAGATCAACGCGATGGCAAAAATTGTTCACGATTCGGGGCCATGGCATATGGAGACGCTCGCCAGCGCCTATGACAGTGAGTGGACCTCAACAGACCAAGTGCCGCAGCGTGCGATTGATAGCGGTCTTATTGACCGTTTTGGATTTATTGACGATGATCTGGGGGGCAATACCAAACGGTACAGCGTGAACGGCAATGGGGTCTATGCCCATGATAGCGGAGCTGAAACCATCTTTAACGCCTATGCTGTATCTTATGATTTTGCCCTGTTCTCGAACTTCACATATTTCGTGGACGACCCGGTCAACGGTGACGAGTTTGAACAACTTGATGAGCGCAGTTATTACGGAGCTGGCCTGACACATATCCGAAATGTGAGTGACCGTTTCATGCTGCGCGGCGGAGCCGATCTTCGGTTTGATAACATTTCTGATATTGGTCTGTTCAAGACTGCGGCCCGCAAGCGCATTTCGGTTGTTCGTCAGGATAGCGTCAAAGAATTCAGTTTGAGTGTTTGGGGCGAGGGGGAATACGCACTGACAAACTCTCTGCGGGCAACAGTGGGTCTGCGCAGCGATTATTTTGACGCCGAGGTGAACGCGGTCAGCGATCCTAGAAATAGCGGATCTGCGGAAGATAGTCTGTTGTTGCCTAGTGCGGCTCTCGCATGGAAGGCCATGGACGGGATTGAGTTTTATGCCAATTATGGACAAGGCTTTCACTCCAATGATGTGCGCGGAGCCACCATTGCGTTCGACCCTCAGTCCGGTGCCCCGGCCAACCCTGTGCCGATTCTCGTGCGGTCGGAGGGAGCGGAAGTTGGGGCCCGTCTTGATCGCGGGCCATTCCATGCAACATTGACTATGTTTACACTTGACCTCGACTCGGAGCTTGTGTTCGTTGGCGATGCAGGAACGACTGAGGCAAACGATGCGTCTACTCGGACTGGTGTTGAGGCAAGCCTGTTTTGGCAACCCAATGATTGGCTTGTAGCTGACCTTGCAGCCGCCTATACAGATGCGAAATTCGATATTGCGGGCTCCGCAAAAGAAATCCCGAATACTGTGCAAAGTGTTATTGGCGGCGGAGTCTTGGCCCGCCTTGACTCTGTGACCCTTAGTGGCCGTTTGCGACATTTTGGCAAGGCTCCTTTAATTGAAGACGGCTCGGTCACGTCAAAGCCCACGACACTTATGAATTTTTCTGGCAGTTATGATTGGCGGGATATGACAATCTCTCTGGAAGTCCTCAATGCTTTTAACACCAAAGATGCAGATATCACCTATTTCTTTGAATCCCAACTTTCCGGGGAAGCTGCTCCTATAGAAGACATTCATTTACACCCTGTCGAACCCCGGCAAGTTCGAGTTTCATTACGCTATAGCTTTTAGGGTTGATGAAGTTTTGATTTGCGCCGTGCAAAAGCGATGCAATATTCTGTGATATCGTAATCGTGTTTTTAATGCTTTTGAAAAATATAAATCTCGCGCTGGTATGTCTCTGTGTGATTATTTTCATTTGCTGTATTGAATAATGAAACCAAAACTTATCTACGCCGTACATAAAAAGAGATCTAACCCCGGAGTGCCACTATGCCTTTTTCCACCTACCTGATCGCCTACGGGATTTGCATCGTGGTATTCTTTGCCATTGATATTGTGTGGCTCGCGGGACCTGCAAAGTCTTTCTATGCCGTGCAGCTCGGGGATTTATTGGCGCGCGATGTGCGTTGGGGCGTGGCGTTTTTGTTTTACGCGCTTTATGTGGCCGGGATTGTTATGTTCGCCGTGCGCCCTGGACTGATGAGCGGTTCAGCGATGACGGCGGCGTTTTGGGGCGCGGCTTTTGGCTTCTTTTGCTACGCGACCTATGATTTGACGAACCTAGCGACGACGCGGGATTGGCCTGTAAAGATGGTGCTGGTTGATATTCCGTGGGGCACGTTCCTGACCGGCGCAACCGCAGGGCTGGCCACTTGGATCACGCTCAAGATAGCGCCTCCGGTTTAGCGGAGCCGCTTGCAGCTTGCATTTTCGAAAGTATTCGCACACACCAAACCATGCAAGATCACGCGCGCCCTCTTAATCAAGCCGTAGCCTTAAGTCCGCATCACTATGTCGATCCGGCCATTTATAAATTTGAATTGAAAAATATCCTGTCAGGCGGCTGGCAAGTTATCGCCCCTGTTAGCGCCGTGCGCCAAACCGGAGATATTATAGCGCGGGACGTTGCAGGATATCCAATCTGTGTTGTTCGGAGCAGTAGCGGCGCGCTCAATGGGTTTTACAACATATGCCCGCACCGAGCGGGACCGATCGCAACATGCGACGCGCGCGGGCTCAAACGTTTGCGCTGCGGTTATCATGGCTGGGCCTACGATTTTGACGGGAGGCTCACATCTGCGCCGGAGATGAAAGACGCTGAAGGATTTGATCCTAAAACCGTGCGGCTTTCATCTATAGATGTGCGCGAATGGAAGGGACTTGTGTGGGTGAGCTTGAACCCTGATCAGCCGTTTGAAACGTGCATCGCTGGCATTGACGATATTGTGGGCGGCGGCCTTGAGGGTTTAGAGTTTCATAGCCGTCGCATTTATGATGTTGCCGCGAATTGGAAGGTTTACGTTGATAATTATCTGGAAGGCTATCATCTCCCGTTTGTTCATCCGGGCCTTACCGAGGTCGTGGATTACGCAACATACCGCACGGAGCTTGCGAAAGGGTGGTCACTGCAGCGCTCGCCGATTACAGACGATCAAGGCGCTTATGCGCGCGGCGAGGCGCTGTATGTCTTTATCTTTCCCAATACCATGCTCAACATTATGCCTGGGCGGCTGCAAACCAACCGTGTTGTGCCGAACGGAATAGCGGGATGCCGCGTCGAGTTTGATTTTTATTATACGCCCGAAACTGTCCACCGCGCCGCTGAGGACTTTGCAATGTCTGATGACGTTCAAGAAGAAGACCGTCTGATATGTGAGCATGTGCAAAAGGGGCTGACGTCAGGTATTTATGAACCGGGTCGCCTCTCGCCCGTGCGCGAATCGGGTGTTTGGCATTGGCAAAATATTCTGCGCAGATTTTATGCGCAAAAAGATAGTCTATGATGAGGGCTGCTGGCGCGCAAAAACCGATGGGGTTCTGGACGTGTTGGGCGCTCACTGTTGGGATTATGATTGGTTCCGGCATATTCCTTTTGCCGGCTGTGCTCGCGCCTTACGGCATGGTTAGCTTTGCCGGATGGGCATTAACCGCCGCCGGATCAATTCTTTTAGCGCTTATTATCGCGCGCCTGTCTGCGCGCACAAACCGTTCCGGCGGCGTGTTTGTTTACGCGCAGGAGGCCTTTGGTGATTTGACCGGGTTTCTCATCGCGTGGGGATATTGGGCCGCCTATTGGATTTCTATTCCCGCTATTGCCATTGCTTTTGTCGGTTATCTTGGCGTGTTTATCCCTGTGTTCAAGACAGACCCTGCAGCGCAGGCCGGAGCTGCCCTCGTTTTGATTTGGGTTTTGACCTTTATAAATATGCGTAGTCTTAAGAGCGCCGGAGCGGCTCAGGTTGTTATGACCGTTTTGAAGATCCTGCCAATCCTCTTAATTATTGCTCTAGGGGTTATGGTTGGCTCTCCTGAAAATTTACCACCGGCGAAACCCGCTGAAGGCTCGTTATTGCTATTGCTCGCGTCCGCAGCGCTGCTGACGATGTGGGCGTTTTCCGGGTTGGAAGCTGGAACGGTGCCTGCCGGTGATGTTAATAATCCCGAAAAGACAATTCCAAGGGCTATTGTGCTCGGGACGCTTACTGTGGCAGTTGTTTATATTGCCTCGACATTTGCCGTGATGTTATTAGTTCCGGCGGAGCAGCTCGCACTATCGACATCGCCGTTTTCTGACGCCGCCGTTCATCTTGGGCGTTGGGGCCCTGGACTGATCGCCTTTGGCGCGCTGATTGCAACGGCAGGATCGCTCAACGGCGTTATTTTCGTCACAGAGCAACTCCCGATGGCGGTTGCATTGGATGGTCTTGCGCCGCGAATTTTTGCAAGGCGCAGCGCCGACGGAACGCCGCGTCTTTCGCTGTTGCTTGGATCGGCTTTAGGGGCGGTCTTGCTATTGATGAATTATAGCAAAGGTTTGATCGGGATGTTTACCGTCCTAGCGGTTATGAGCACGCTCGCTGTGCTCGTGCCATTATTGCTCAGCGCCATGGCTGAAATTAAATACTCTCATGCTTCTGCCAAAGGCTGGACTGCGGTGGCCGGGCTTGCGGCGCTCTATAGTCTTTTTGCGATTTTCGGCTCCGGTC
Organism: Thalassiosira gravida; assembly: GCA_037356215.1. Classification (NCBI taxonomy): domain Eukaryota; phylum Bacillariophyta; class Thalassiosirophyceae; order Thalassiosirales; family Thalassiosiraceae; genus Thalassiosira; species Thalassiosira gravida. The sequence goes on along the minus strand of JAZGVQ010000024.1, from coordinate 4,311 downwards.
TATCGGCTCTGGCATGGGGCACGGTATTGATGGCCGCCGGCGTGCCGGTGTTCTATTGGGCGAGGCTACAAAAGGTGCAGCATGACTGACGCGCGTCACCGCATCGGGTTTTACCTCGGTATCGCCGTGTTCGTGGGGCTATGCTTGATGCCCGTGCCAACGGGTCTTTCGCAACCCGGATGGTACGTTTTGGAATTGCTGGCACTCATGGTGATTTGGTGGGTTTCCGAATCCCTGCCAATTGGCGTGACGTCTTTCTTGCCGCTTCTTATCGCGCCAATGTTTGGTATTGCCGGGTTTTCAACTGTCGCAGCCCCATACGCGCATCCCGTGATTTTTCTATTAATGGGCGGGTTTATGCTTGGGAAATCAATTGAGCGATGGAACCTGCATGAACGGCTTGCGCTGCTTGTGCTCAGCCGTGTGGGCTCCAAACCCACAGCGCTTATTGCAGGCTCCATGGCGACTGCGGCGATTATGTCAATGTGGATTTCGAATACAGCGAGCGTCATTATGCTGTTGCCCATTGTGCTCTCTGTGGCGGTGGTGTCAGGATTTGAGGGCAAAGATCAGGTGAATTTCACACTGGCTGCTTTATTGGGGACGGCTTGGGCGGCCTCTATTGGCGGTCTAGGTACTCCGATTGGCACCCCGCCTAATTTGATTGTGATCGGCATGCTCGAAGAGATGGGCGATGACCGTCTGTCTTTTGTGCGTTGGATGAGCTTTGGCATTCCGGTTGTCTGCGTTATGGTTCCTGCGGCGTTTTTTGTTCTCACCCGCTGGGGGCCAAAACTGCCGAAACACGCCAGTCCAGAGGCGTCCGGTATTGTGAGGGAGCGGCTTATTGCGTTGGGGCGATGGAGTGTTCCTGAGAAACGCCTAGCTTTTATGTTTGCGCTTATTGCGTTCTTTTGGGTTGCTCGCCGTCCTTTGGAAGGGATCGAGGTCGGCGGGATCGCGCCATTTGCCGGACTATCAGATCCGCTTATCGCGATGGCGGGCGTGACGGCGTTGTTTATTGTGCCGACTGGCGCGGATAAAAATAGCAATCAAGAGCCGACACCCGGGCGGCTGCTGGATTGGCCCACAGCCAGCGCAATCCCGTGGGATATTTTGTTTCTCTTTGGCGGCGGTCTGAGCGTGGCCGCCCTAATGACGTCGACCGGACTGTCAGGGTGGCTTGGGAACGAGATGAACTTTATCACCGGGATTCCGCCTATTGTCATGACGCTGGTTCTTGTAACATTCGTGATCTTTTTTACCGAGCTTACAAGTAATACAGGGACGACTGCGGCGCTGATGCCGATTGTTGCGGCGGTTGCGGTGCAAACCGGGTTGGATGCGGCGTCACTGGCGATCCCGATCGCTATGGCAGCGAGCTGTGCATTTATGCTCCCGATGGCGACAGGGCCGAATGCAGTTATATTCAGCTCTGGCCATATTACCATGGCTCAAATGGCAAGGGCAGGGTTCAAGCTTAACCTCATCGGTATCGTGGTCATTACGCTGTTAATGCAGTTTTTGCTACCGCGCATGTTGTAAGACACTGCGCGCTTCCAATCTCTAGGCCGAGCGTTTCGGTTTAGCCCACCAACTGTAATATTTTTTGTAAAAAACTATCGACTCGCCTTGCGCCGTCCTTGCCTCGTGACTACATGACCTTCTGTTAGCAGTCGCATAGGGTGAGTGCTAAAACTATCAACCTTTAACAAAAGAGATCGACTATGAAATTTCGTCCTCTACATGACCGCGTTGTTGTTGAACGCGTCAAGGAAGAAACCAAAACAGCCGGCGGGATTATCATCCCGGATACGGCCACTGAAAAACCCTCCCAAGGCAAAATTGTTGCTGTAGGCCCCGGTGCCCGCGACGAAACCGGTAAAGTCCAAAAGCTTGACGTGAAAAAGGGCGACATTGTCCTGTTCGGCAAATGGGGCGGCACAGAAGTCAAGATCGACGGTAAAGACCTGCTGATCATGAAGGAGTCGGACATCATGGGCGTAATCGGCTAGCCGATTACGACAATGATTTCGACGGCGGGTGTAGCGTTTGCGTCGCACAACGCGGGTCCGCCTCGACTCACAAACACATTATTTAATCCTCAATAGGAGATTTTATTATGGCGGCTAAAGACGTCAAATTCGGTTCCGAAGCTCGGGCCAAAATGCTGGAAGGCGTAGACATTCTCGCCAATGCAGTGAAAGTTACACTCGGCCCCAAAGGCCGCAACGTAGTTATCGAAAAATCTTACGGCGCGCCGCGCACCACCAAAGACGGTGTGTCTGTTGCCAAAGAAATCGAACTCGAAGACCGTTACCAAAACCTCGGCGCGCAAATGCTGCGCGAAGTGGCCTCAAAAACTAACGACAAAGCCGGTGACGGCACAACAACCGCGACTGTTCTCGCGCAAGCCATCGTTCGCGAAGGCCTCAAGCGCGTTGCCGCCGGCATGAACCCGATGGACCTGAAACGCGGCATAGATATTGCAGCGAAAGAAATTGCGGCTGACCTTCTCAACAAAGCCAAAAAAATCTCCAAGTCCGAAGAAATTGCCCAAGTAGGTACGATCTCTGCTAACGGCGCAGAAGATATTGGCCAGATGATTGCTGATGCCATGGGCAAAGTCGGTAATGAAGGCGTGATTACTGTCGAAGAAGGCAAAACAGCTGAGACTGAGCTTGAAGTCGTAGAAGGCATGCAGTTTGACCGCGGTTACCTGTCGCCATACTTTATCACAGACGCAGAAAAAATGCGCTGCGAGCTTGACGATCCGTACATTCTTTTGAATGAAGGCAAACTGTCTAACCTTCAATCTATGCTGCCAATCCTCGAAGCTGTTGTCCAAACCGGCAAACCGCTTTTGATAATCGCAGAAGATATCGAAGGCGAAGCGCTGGCGACTCTGGTTGTCAACAAACTGCGCGGCGGCTTGAAAATCGCGGCTGTAAAAGCGCCTGGCTTTGGCGATCGCCGTAAAGCGATGCTCCAAGACATCGCAATCCTGACCAACGGCACTGTGATTTCCGAAGACCTCGGTATCAAGCTTGAAAACGTGACTCTGAAAGACCTTGGCACAGCCAAGCACATCCACATCACCAAAGATGACACAGTCATCGTTGACGGTGCTGGCAAGAAAAAAGAGATCAGCGCCCGTGTTGAGCAAATCCGCGCGCAAGCCGAAGCCACATCCAGCGACTACGACAAAGAAAAGCTGCAAGAGCGCCTCGCGAAACTCGCTGGCGGTGTTGCTGTTATCAAAGTTGGCGGTTCAACAGAAATCGAAGTGAAAGAGCGTAAAGACCGCGTCGACGATGCATTAAACGCCACACGCGCAGCTGTCGAAGAAGGCATCGTCCCCGGCGGCGGAACGGCTTTGCTCCGTGCTTCGCAATTCATCAATGCTGTTGGCAAAAATGATGACGAGCAAGCAGGCATTGAAATCGTCAAAGCGGCGCTTCAGTATCCTGTGCGCCAGATCGCAAATAATGCCGGCGTCGAAGGCGCTGTTGTTGTCGGGCGAATTCTCGCTGAAAACAAACCCAATTTTGGTTTTGACGCCCAGAACGAGAAATATGTGGATATGATTAAAGCCGGTATCGTTGATCCGGTCAAAGTTGTCCGCACGGCTCTGCTCGATGCGGCCTCTGTAGCCGGTCTTATCCTGACCACAGAATGCGCCATCGTGGAAGCGCCTAAGAAAGATTCCGGCGGCATGCCCGATATGGGCGGCATGGGCGGAATGGGCGGCATGGGAGGCATGATGTAGTCATCTGAGAATTGATCCAGTGGATCAATTCGCGATGGCTACCGTGTAGCCGAGGATTTATCCTCGGCGCAGCGGCTCCCAAACTCTAAATATAGAAGCAGGCTCTCGGGCCTGCTTTTTTTTGTACGAATATCGTCTTACGGTCGTTGTTCTATCCTCGCGCATCTCGGTGAAAACCGGGAGTGGGTAGAATCCATTGTTAGAAAGTGCAGAAAACGCGGCTCGAGCGTTTCGCACGTCCCCGCAATGGATTCTAGGGACAAGCCCTAGAATGACGGTGTTAGAGATTTAATGAAACACCCACTCGGCCGTCATTCTACCCTTTATGGGTAGAATCCATGCGAAGATGTGCCAAGGCATACCATTCCGGTGTTTCGCACGTCCCACAATGGATTCTATGGACGCCACTACCGGGGCCTTTTCCATCTATGATCAATCCACTGGATTGATTATTCTGGCGAAACCAAACCGCTTCCAAAGCCCTAGAGTCTGTGGACATTTAGGATTCCCATTGGTCTGATTTTGTGATTCAATCTTCCTTT
>JAZGVQ010000023.1:0-27735 GCA_037356215.1 Thalassiosira gravida | reverse complement strand
TTATGCCAGAAAGGGATGAGGGTGGAGGAAAGTTACTCGGTACTTAGCTGCAACAAAAAAACACAAATAAATTTAACCGTTCATGTCAGGAGATCTCTCATTGGCAGGCCCAACTGATGAATTTAGGTTTAACTATAATTCCGCTGGCGTGCATCTCATTTCTGTCATGTTGGACATATTAACTCAGGGGAATATCGAAGAGTTTGTTGTTGTAGGCTTTTTCGAACCGTTGGGGATTGATAATTTCCAATGGGATCGACTTTCAGATGGACGGATCAACGGTTCTGCTGGGTTGCAACTTACTTCGGAAGATGCACTTAAGATTGGAATGTTAATGATTAATCAAGGCTTTTATAGTAATGACTTTGGCAACGCAGGTAAAAGTACTTATAAAAGCACCAATAAAAGTAAGACAACAAAGCAAATTATCCCGGAATCATGGATGACAGAAGTATTAACGCCAAGAGTTTCATTTGAGTTTCCGCAGGGTAATGCGATTCTTAATGGCTATGGATATTTGACCTGGCTTGGCGTTTATCAGGGAGATGGCGTTCATCAGGGGCAGGCATTTTATCAGGCATCAGGTTATGGTGGACAACTTATTGTGGGCTTTCCTGGTCTGTCATTGATAACGGTTGGTAGTAATCCATTTTTAGTCAATTTTGAACAATCATCCCAACAGACATCTGCGACTATGAATCTGATGGTAGACGGCATTTTGGCCTCCTTGCAATAGCGCCGCGAACAATAAGCTTCGAAATAAAGAACTAAGAACTAAGAACTAAGAACTAAGAACTTAGCGATACCGAATACTGACATACCGACGATAATGGTGAGCAGCATACTTTTTTGAATATAGGCAAGTACGATGGCAGTAACCAATCCCCATAAAAATGGATTGCTGATGCCTATTTGCAACTGGCCTTTTTGATAAAAACTGGTTTGCACTATGATAACAGTTAGCACTGCAATGGGGACAAATTGCAGTGCTTTTATGACTACATCGGGCAGCTGCAATCGAGACGAAAAAGCGATAGGTAGGTATCGAGGTAAAAAGGTAACGACAGCCATTCCCATTAATAACAATAATTCGTTCATTTGTTAGGTTCCTGTTTGTCGGTATGCACTGTAGCCGCTTTTTTAAAAGGTGCGTTGTCCTGCTGGGGAATTTGATTATTTGCCTGTCTATTTCTTAGTTTGTCGGCAACGAGACCGGCAAGAATTCCTGCAAAGCTGGCAAATAAGATCCCTGTTTGATGGGGCCAGTCATAACTTATTACTGCAGCAATAGCAGCCACCAATAAGCAGCAATAATGACTGGCGTTTTTGAGCTGACTTACCACAATACCTGCAAAAGCGACGACCATGGCTATTTCTAAACCAAATTCTTGTACACCTGCAAACTCGGAACCTACGAAAAATCCAATTGCCGTCCATAGGTTCCAGTTCAGGTACATAAAAATCGCACTACCAGCGTAGTAATTTACAAACTCGGTAGCAGGCCCGTTGCTCGTTTGATGACCTGTCATTCTGGCACTGACAAGGGCAAAAGTTTCATCCGTAAGGGAGAAGCCCATAAGTGCTTTTTGCCATTTTTTTACGTTCCTGAAGTAGAGCACCAGGCTAACCGCGTAAAGCATATGGCGCAAATTCACTAAAAAAACAGTGAAGATAATGATGCCAATTTGTGTGCCTGTTGCCAATAATGTCAATGCAATGAACTGCGAAGCACCGGCAAAAACCATAACGGAAATAGCCATAACCAGCCAAAACGGCATATCCAGGGACTGTCCCAGTGCGCCATAAACGATGGCAAATGGTGTCGCAGCCAATACCAGGGGGATACTGCTTATTAACCCAGATTTAAAAGAACTATCTTCAACGTTATTGAGTTCTATTGTTTCAATTTTATCCAACATATTACCTCTTTGTTTAGAATATTGAATTAGCAATATTGTGTTTGCCATGCTTTTTGAAAACGACCAGGCGTTGTTCCCCACATTCTTAAAAAGTGACGACTAAAATGGCTTTGATCATTAAAACCGACACAAAGACCTGCGTCTGTTGCAGATAAACCTGACTTTAACAAGGCCGTAGCCTTGTGCAGTCGTTGTTGGTTTTGCCAGGCGTGTGGGGGCAGGCCAATGGTTTTTTGAAAGCACCTGATTAGATAATAAGGATTGAGACCGGTTAATTTTGAAAGCTCATCAGTGCTTACAGCACAATGCAAATTATCGTTTAGGTAGTCACATATCTGATGGGCGACCTTTTTATTTTTACTGGCTGGTGCAAGCTCTTCATACCCGGAAGCATGGTGTTTTAACAGGCGGCTCATTAAGGCGTAGTAGGTGGTTTTAATTGTCAGTTGATCTTCGCAAGATTCAATCTGCGAAAATAGTAATCTTAATTGCCTGGCCAATGCTCTGTCAGACACAACCGGTGCTTTGAATAGTGGCATTGTAGCGCCACCTCGATATTCACTGACAACATCGGTTAGCATGGAGCCGAGGGGATACAAGGCCTTATAACGCCAGCCGTCTTCGGTGGCGGTTTGTCCATCATGAACCTGGTCGGCATTTACCAAAATTATACAATTCTCTGAGGCGATATGATTGCCACCACTTCGATAAAATCGTTGTGCGCCTTGTTCAATGATGCCAATGCAATAGCCTTCATGTACATGACGAGAAAAACACTGACGCTTGAACTGTGCATGCAATACTGGCAAACCGCCCAATTCAGGAACAAATTGATAGTTTGCCTGTTCTTTTTTGACTGCTGCATTTTTGAAAGCAGGTTTTGGCATTGAGGACGACTCTGTCATTGCATCGAATGTTCAATTAATGGTTGTGATTCACTGAATGAAAGAGTGCATCAAACGGTTCCCTGTTAATAGTACAAAATTGACTTTATCTATCGTTATAATTGTTTCTATGCTTTATCTCTTTATGTTTGCAATGTAGTTAATAAGAGAATCATGAAAGTCTTTATTTGCATCTGACGCAAACGTAATGCACATACCCGTTATAACCTGAGTGCGATATTCTTTTAGGTTGATATAGCCTTGCATCCAGTCTTGCCTTGCTAAACGTTGATTGGCAAATAAGCGATCTGCAAGCAACCACGAATCAATCTGACCGTTTAAATAACCATTGTTTTTGGCTTCTTCACAAATTCTATGTGCAATGCTCAGTGATTTCTTAAAAATCCCATCGGATTTTTCATGTTCAAAGAGCTTTTCTTGTTCCCCGACAACAAATGCGGCTTTATAGAAATTTTCGTCTTTTGCGAACAAAGCGATAAGGCGATCAATAAAAATTTCACTGGCTTCAATGGGGTTACTTATATTTTCAGGCACCAGGGCTTCGTCTATTCTCACTACCATTTCTTCAACAAGTCTTTTGAAAACTTCTGATTTATTGCCAATCAGGTTGTGAATAGTAGGAATAGTGACGTCGGCCTGATTAGCCAACCTGGCAATGGTAAAAGAACCATAACCTTCGCTAACAATCATTTCTCTTGCGTGCTGTAAGATTTTTTCTCGCCGTTTTATTTTGTTTTCTGTGCGGGCTGCGACACCTCTTTGCACTCCTGTTTTTTTCATTTCGACTTTGCTGTGTTTGCTTACAATGAAAAAATTATAAATTTTATATTGCATAAAATCTATAGTTTGTGTAAATTTTGCTCGCAGTAAATTTTATGTGTAATTAAATTTAATGGCTATTTAAATCTATAGGTTTTAGCTTCTGTCGTTAAACACATCATCAGTATTTATTTACCAGATGAAAACACAGATAAACAAGTATCCAAATGAGCAAAAGAGGAAGAGACGTATTATGAATATCCAGAATTTTATGAAATCAATTGATGCATGTGCAGCACACTATGGTGAACACGCAGCAGAGATGAAAGATTATCTGATTAAAGGTAGTGAAGCTGCAATCAAGCTGCCTAACCGTGGTCCGATCAAATTTGACGACAACGGTGATTTAGCCCTAAAAATTCGCGATGCCTACTCAACCTATGGATTTTACATTTTTGAAGGCGTGTTGCAGGGAGATGAACTAGCCGACGTAAAAGCTGATCTGGATAGAATGAAGACTCAGTTTCCTGTAGGACCAGAATCAAAAGTAAATGCTCAGGGAGAGCAGGCGTTGGGCGCCACGTGTAAAGCGCCTAATCTTATTTGGTCTAAGCCATTAGGTGACCCTTTAGGCGGAACGCAAATTGCCAATGGCCGTCATCAGGTTAAATTGTTTGAACCTGAAGCTGCAAAAGATGCGCCTATGGCATCACCATTTGTATTGCTGGGGTCGTTACAATTTTCAGAAGCTTGCTTACGAGTTTATGGACACCCACAACTGTTGCAAGTTGCCGCAGATATTAACGGTGCCGATTTTGCGCCGTTTCATGAGTGTTTGTTTATCAAAGAACCGGGTCTTGGTGCCGCGGTTTCCTGGCATCAGGATGGCGATACACACTGGGAAAGTGAAGAGTTTGACGAAGGTATTCACGGATTTAACTTCATGGCGCAGGTATACGGCAGCACACCTGTTAATGGTGTTTGGGTATTGCCTGGCAGCCATCGCGATGGAAAAGTGGATATCAAAAAACTGGTTGCTGAAGCAGGCAGTGAGCGTATCCACGGTGTTGTGCCTTTGATTTGTAACCCTGGTGATGTGGTGATCTGTAATCGCCAGATTGTTCATGGTTCGTTTGCCAATACCGGTTTTGAACCAAGAATTACTGTTAATTTTGGATTTCATCGTCGTAGTTCAGTATTGGGTGTCATGGGCGCAGGTATGCATGCAGCAGCTCAAATGTATGATGATGCACTTATCGAACAACGTGCTCGTGTTATCGGTTATGGTATCGACGCCAGAAAACAACGTTTCCCTGAAGAAACACCGTATGAGTATCAGCCCCTTGCCAACAATGGCAAAAGTTATCAGTGGAATGATACAGCCAAAGCCGATATTCAGGATTACAACTTGCAAGATCTCAGTATTTGATAAAAAGTCTGGTATTTAAAAAGAGTAGGGCATTTTAAATAGCCTGTTAACAATAGAAAGCCTGGTACATTATAGTGCCAGGCTTTTTTGTGTTTTTCCTGTCAGTTTGATTTTTCGAAACTTTAAAACGTTTTACTTTAATGGAGTTCTTAATGAAGCTTGCTCTTTTTAAAGAGAATGATCTTTAGAGATGATTTTCCTGGAAGATGATTCTCTTTAAAGAGCCAGGCTGATAAAATGCTGGCCATTAATGATATGAACAGTAAATGTAGGCAAATACATGACAATAGCGACGCGATTCGCACCCAGCCCAACCGGCTATCTACACGTTGGTGGCGCAAGAACCGCCCTTTATTCCTGGCTTTACACAAAAAGCAAAGGCGGAAAATTTGTATTACGTATAGAAGATACAGATTTGGAACGTTCAACTCAGGCCGCGATTGATGCTATTTTAGAAGGTATGCAATGGTTAGGTTTGGATTGGGATGAAGGTCCTTACTATCAGACCAAACGCTTCGACCGCTATAAAGAACTTATTCAGCAACTTTTGGATGAAGGTAAAGCCTATAAATGCTTTATGTCATCAGAAGAATTGGACAAGATCCGCGAACAACAAAAAGCCAACGGTGAAAAGCCACGTTATCCAGGCACCTGGCGCGACCGCACTGATCATCCAGAAGGCGGATCCTTTGCCATTCGCTTTAAAAATCCATTAGAGGGTGGGGTGGTTATTAATGATCATATTCGTGGAAAAATTGAAATATCCAATACCGAACTGGACGACCTTATTATCATGCGCAGCGATGGCGCGCCTACTTATAATTTCTGTGTTGTCGTAGACGATTGGGATATGGGCGTCAGCCACGTGGTTCGTGGTGAAGATCATATCAATAACACACCTCGTCAAATCAATATACTCGAGGCTCTTGGCGCCCCAGTACCTGAATATGCTCACGTTTCTATGATTTTAGGTGACGACGGTAAAAAGTTGTCAAAACGCCATGGTGCTGTGAGCGTGATGCAATATCGTGACGATGGCTATTTACCTCAAGCTCTTTTGAATTATTTAGTGAGATTGGGTTGGTCCCATGGCGATCAGGAAATCTTTAGCAAAGAAGAAATGATTGAACTGTTTAATTTAGATGCTATATCGCCTTCTGCGTCAGCATTTAACACCGAAAAACTCGTTTGGTTAAATCAACACTACATGAAGTCTTTGCCCCCCTCAGAAGTGGCTGAGCATCTTGTATGGCATTTTGAGCAATTAGGTGTTGATACCGCTTCTGGTCCGTCTCTTGAGTCTGTCATTGCAATTCAGGCGGAACGTGTAAAAACGCTAAAAGAGTTGGCCCAAATCAGCCAATATTTCTATAAGGATTTTGATGAGTTAGATGCAAAAGCCGCTAAAAAGCATTTGCGCCCGGTGGCAAAACAAGCGTTGCAGTTAGTTGCAGAAAAACTAAACGCTATTACACAGTGGAACCCTGAGAGTATTCAGGCGGCCATTAATAATACTGCTGAGGAGCTTGAAGTTGGTATGGGTAAAGTAGGAATGCCACTGCGTGTTGCTGTAACTGGTTCCGGAAATTCACCGTCGTTAGATGTCACCTTGAACTTGCTTGAAAAGGATGAAATTGCACAACGAATCGACAAAGCGCTGGAATTTATAGCAAACAGAGAAAATAACTGATTTTTTCTCAAAAAGTGTTTGACATAAAAACGTCAAATCCCTAGAATGCGCCCCGCTGTCAAGGAATGACGGACACCAGCAATAAGGAAGTGTATTAGTTCTGAATTAAGCAATTTTGATTAATTTTGAATTAAACGGGGCCATAGCTCAGCTGGGAGAGCGCTTGCATGGCATGCAAGAGGTCGGCGGTNTATACCTAGGCAGGAATTAGCGATATCGACTTGAGGCAGTTTACTGTCCCCTTCGTCTAGAGGCCTAGGACACCGCCCTTTCACGGCGGTAACAGGGGTTCGAATCCCCTAGGGGACGCCAAATAAAAAAGGCCCGCTCATCAGAGCGGGCCTTTTTTATTTGCCTTCTAAAGGGGTTAACACCCCTTATCATACTATTATAATTCCACAGCTGGGTGTTTCACCGTCTTTGGAAATTGTGGGTGAGGCTTCAGCCTTATAACTATTAGAGTAACCGGAAAATATTAATACAAATACCGTTGTCGAATTACGGCTCATTTTCCGTCACATGTGGCAAATTATGGATAATTAATGGTTTGTATTTTGTTCTGAGCTGGCATAAGCGTCAGTTCCAAACAATGGCACGGTAGACAAACTATGTTTAAAGCTACCGGATGTTTCTTTAGTTGAATAGGCTACATATAAAAGACTTTGATGTTTTTCATCATATATACGTCTGATCTTCATTGTTTTTAGAAAGATACTTTTTGATTTACTAAATAGTACGTCGCCTGACTGGCTTTTATCTATTTGAGCAATCATTGCTGCAGTAATGGGACCGGTTTGCCGGCAAGCAATTGAGCTATCGGATGGATCAGAGATACTAAGATCTGCCTCGATGCTTGATACATGGCATGTGACCCCCGTAACAATTGGGTCTTGAAATGCATCAAGCTTAATGTCTTTAGTTGTGAATAAACCAAGGGAAATGTCGCCCACTTCGTTTCGATCACAACCTGTTGTTAGCAGGCTTGCAATACAGAGTATTAATATTTTTTTCATTTTAGATTTACTAAGAAAGGATTTCTGCATTTATCTTTGAACATACAGATTTAATTGCAAGCCTAATCTGTTTTTATTTTTTTATAAGGTATTGGAAGTGAATCAACAGATCCTACTTACAAGTCTGTTACTTAAAGCCTTTTATTAGCAGCTGTAGCCATATTCGTTTAACCATAATAATGCGTCGGATTTGGTGTTAAAGAATTCAAAATTGATAATAGTGGAGCCTTTAAATATATAGTGATTAATGGCCCACTGCTGCAGTGCGGCATGGTCTTCTCGGACTAAAAATGCGACTGTCTTTAATTGATTCTTTAAATTCCACTGATGCATTTCCTGGATCCGAGAGGCAAAATCTGGCGTTGGAATATCCCACTTTTGCATATCAGCATACAACGCCCAGTCTGTGTCAAAGCTGCTCATGACTCTATTTTTATAATCGCAAAAAAACTCATCCCATTCCGCATCTTTGGGTCTGCCTTCGTAACCAATTTCCAGGACATTATTTGATGCCTTAAGATGATACTTTTTCATTATTGTTATTTACTTTAATTTTGTCGTGGGCTCAATTTGTCGGACAGGAATGAGATCTGTGTTGACACTCTTCAATACTCTACCAAACTTGGAGTACTTGAGATATTAAATAAGGATAAAAAAATGCAAAATCCTGTTGGCTGGTTCGAAATTTATGTAGATGACATGCCTCGTGCAAAAGATTTCTATGAAACTGTTTTGCAAGTCGAAATTTCGGCAATCACAGATCCTACTGAAGAAAGCTTTGCTATGTGGGCATTTCCTGCGGATATGGAGCAATATGGTGCTTCAGGTGCTCTTGTGCACTGTGAAGGTTTTAAAGCGGGTGGTAATAGTACTTTGGTCTACTTCGCTTGTGAAGATTGCGCACTAGAAGAGTCTCGTGTTGTGGCTGCTGGTGGTAAAGTTGAGCGCCCCAAAATGTCTTTAGGGGAACATGGCTTTTGTTCATTAGCGATAGATTCTGAAGGCAATATGTTTGGATTACATTCACAAAGTTAGAAGCCGATGTTCTTAATATGGAAATTTCAGAGTTATTTGAACAATATACAACTGCGTTTAATAGCCTAAACGCTGAAGCGATAGCAGCATGCTATTCTGTTCCTTGCGCGACGATGGATGGAGATGGCAATCAGGTATTTTCTGACAGGCAGCCATTAATTCAAAAATTTACAATGAATTGTCAGGCAATGGCAGATATGCAATATAAATCAGCCTTTTTTAACATCGTTGAAGTTACAGAATTAGGAGCTTCAAACAAAGCGGTGAACATTCATTGGAAAGTGCAAACTACCCATACTTCCATGGAGTTTGGTTGTTTGTATCTTTGTAGTTTAGAAAGCAATAAATGGCAGATTTTTAGTGCCTGCGTATACAATTTTTAACCAGTAAAATCGGCTACAGTCACTTTGAATGTATTTGCTATCTGTTTCAATCCATTTGTAACAGGTAGCAGACACGTTGAAGGCTTTAATAGCCTATTCATATATTCTTTACTTGGTCATGTGGCGATAGGTGTTAAGTGGGTTTAGCAACAAGATAGCTACGATATACCCAACCATCAACAGCCCCATCGCTGCTAAGATCGACTTCAACCCAATTGTCTTGACTAATGCCTGTAGACAATTCAGTTTCAAATGAGAGGGTTTTAATTATATCGAATTCAGTACCAGGTCCGCCGCGCATCCTCAAACCTGACCTGGCATTGACTACAAAAATGTCTTTTGTTTCATGAACCTTATCAATAGATTGAGGCATTTTATCGCTATGTTCATTGGATATGGGGGTTGACCAGAGATGACCTTCTGCATTTCTACGGTTAATTAATCCTTGTAGTGTCTTACCTCCGGCTTTTACCCACCTGTTCAATTGTCCAGGTACACAATGATAATCTCCTTGATTTAACAAACGAGTTAATGTGCTATTTGCTAATGCGCCTGCACCGCAATTAAACGTAAAGCTGGTGAGTGCCGCAAATTGATTATCGTTTAACGGGACGGATATGGTCTTGTGCACTGCATCAGCTGCGGATTGCAAATCGGCAATGAGCAGTTCTTCGGCCTTTTCCTGGTCTATACATTGGCCTGAGGTTACATGTTTCGTATGGCCGTAACCTATTGTCAAAACGCCAGCAGGGCATAGGTAAGCCATATCGTAATAGCCTTCATAGTGTTTTACTAAATTCAAACCGTTGATATTTATTGCTCTGTTCAAGAAGGACTCCTTTTCATATCGGGTCTTAAATTTATTTGAAGGTATGGTTTCTACTTACATATATGGGTATAAGCATTAGTTCTGGTCATACGGTAACTGCAATAACCCACTACAAACAGGGTTTATTGCAAAACCAGCCTGTAACAGCATGTCTTTGTTTTTTTGCGAATGGCGTAACATAAGTGACGGAATGAGGTATCGAAACATCGAACAAAGATAAAGAGTTGAATCTGGGTTCGTAAGACTCTAAAGGGATCCCCTGTTGTGTATAGAACTGCAAAAGCCCACCCCAGTCAGGATGCCAGTTTTTTGTCATGTTAAACACATATGCGATTTCGCGGCCTTCTGATAAATTGATGTCATTATGTCGGGTTAAATAGTCGCCAGTTTTGTAGCGTGTACCCTGACAATTGGCACTCACAATTGCATTGTTTTCGGTAATGTCACCGATTAAAGAGAGTAATTCCTTGCTATTCAGCCAGTTAAAGAATTGCTTAAGAACTGGATGAATATTATTTTTCGGATCCACTTTGTATGTTCCGTAAAAAAAGCCGACACCTTTGGATGCACTGTCTATTAGTGAGGATTGAAGTCTTTGCTTATTTTCATTGGAAAGTGCAACCAACTCTTGATCTGTGGCTGTTCTGACTTGTTGTTCAAACAAAAACGCATTTGAAAAGGTGATTTCACTGGATACTGCTTTGTAAATTTCTTCTCTGGCATTTTCAGTGAGAATATTATCAATTCGCACGCGTTTATTTTCCGCGAACTCTTGTTTAAGCGCATTCCAATCTATGTTGCTATTTAGTTCCAC
Source organism: Thalassiosira gravida (assembly GCA_037356215.1). Classification (NCBI taxonomy): domain Eukaryota; phylum Bacillariophyta; class Thalassiosirophyceae; order Thalassiosirales; family Thalassiosiraceae; genus Thalassiosira; species Thalassiosira gravida. The sequence continues at coordinate 16,959 of JAZGVQ010000023.1, read as the reverse complement.
AGCGTATTTCCAATATTATTATCATGGGGAACATGCCATCATATCCACAACATTGCAATAATAGTGTCACTCGTTAAGAGGGGCTTTATTTAAGAATAGCTTTATTTAAGAATAGCTTTATTTAAGAAGAGACAGTGGGAAGAGACATGCTGATTGAATTGGATCTTAATAACGTTTTAGAAAAACTCGAAAACAAGCAATCGTTTGTGTTGAATGTCATTGCGAGTTGGTGTCCAGATTGTACCGAAGGGCAAGCTCCAAATCTGGAGAAGTTCAGTCAAAATATGGAGGACGTAAACCTGGATGTAGTCAATTTGTTGGTACAAAAAGAAAAGCGAGTTTACTTAACTTCACAGCATCAAAACTTTGTTGATAGTATAGGTGGACATGGTTTCCCCAGAACTGTGCTTTTTGTCGACGGGGTCAATATTGACTCAGATAATGTGGAAATAATAAGCGAAACTCAACTGGAAGACTTAAGCCAAAAATTCAGATCATTACTATAAACTAGTGAGTTTCCTAAATGGGCATTAAATCAGCAGCAATAAAACAGTAAGAAAATAAAACAGTAAGAAAATAAAACAACAGGCGACTGACTGTTAACCCTGATAACAATTTGTTAGGCTGAAAGAAAAACTGAATTAGCGACTATGTCATCATTACCGTTTCCTATTTTGACTTCCGAACGATTGCTTCTTAATGAGCTTAAGAAAACAGATCGTAAACCCATTTTTGAGATTTTTTCAGACCCGGACGTAACGGCTCATTATGACGTAGAACGGTTTAAAGAGATCAAAGAGGCTGATCAGTTAATAAAGTATTTTTCATCCAGATTTGAAACCAAAACAGGCATTCGTTGGGCTATCAGGCAAAAAGGGACGCCTAAACTAATTGGCAGCTGTGGCTTTAATAGTTGGAATGAATATGATGCCAGCGTGATTTTGGGCTACGACCTCTCTCCAAAGTACTGGGGCAAAGGATTCGCAAGCGAGTCGGTTAAATGTATTCTTGATTATGCTTTTAGCGCTAAATTCCCTATCAGAATTAATCGCGTAGAGTCTTTGATTTTGCCCAGCAATGTCCCTTCAATCGCCGTGACTGAAAAGGCAGGTTTTAAGTTTGAAGGAGTGATGCGCGAAAAATGTTATTGGAATGGTGCCTTTAACGATATGAATCTTTATAGTTTGCTGCGCAAAGATTTTGAGGCGTAATCTTGTCATAGGATGTCCAAATAGGAAATATATAGTTCTTTATCTTGTCGGGTGAAAAAAAGCACATACACTCAAACACTCAAACATTCAAACACTCAAAAGTTCAGCAGCAAGCTCCTTTAAAGTGCTATGAAAGTGCTTTCTCCCTTTTAAATCATGCTTTTGTAACAACTGTTTTAAAGGCAGCCGTTTGAGTAAAAACTCAATAAGCAAATCATACCGTCCAGCTGCCATTAATGAGCTATTGCTCTTACTCTTATGAATATCGCCAGCGCTCTTGTAACTCTTGACTTCCTGACTCTTGACTTCCTGGTTCTTGATCTTAACCAGGAGCAATTTTTTTAACTGAATCGTCGCTAATTCGAGACTTCGGTTGCCGTTACAAAAAAGCGCCAGCAATTCTGTATCTTTAGCTGATATCTCACTGTTTTTCTCACCGGCATCCTGTTTAAAATATCTCAGTAATTGACATACGATTTGATTATCCAGTTCCTGGTATAGTTCACTTAGGTGAAAGTTAAATTGTTCCTGCAAGTCTCTCTTAAGCACTTGCAATGCATCCGTGAGATCTTGGGGAGCGATGGCTTTAGCAATGATTTTGGCAACCGTTACGTTAAATTCTGCCGTGGCTTTATCTTTGTGGAAACCCAAAAGTACAGGCGCAAATCCTGCGGTGGACCAAAATCGAAGTAACTGTTCCGTTACACCGAAAGAGCTGCCAAGAATGTCTATTTTGTTACTTACACACCAATCTTGAGTTTTTTGTAGCAACTCTGAACCCATTCCCATTTCGCGCTTATGGGCTGGTACGGCAATTCGGATAATGCGAAAATAGCGATAACTGAGTAGGTTTTTTTCTCCGCTGGCATAGGCAAGTTGTTGAGGTAGCATGTGTCCCTGGACACGTCTTTTTCCGCTGATAATATTCTGAGATAAGGCGTCATCTGCAAATTGTCCTTCGATGCTTCCTGTTACAACACCTAATAGATTTTCAGGCTCGCATGTCCCACAGAACAGAGCAAACAATCGATGGTCTGGCGCGTCCAATAGTGCCACGAAATCATCGGGTGTTGTTTGGTAATGAGCCTCGACAAGTAAGGTAAATAGTGCATTGAGAAGAGGCTGATTATCTAATAATTGTTGTTTGGATAAAGCTGCGAATAACAACTCACCTTTGCTTTCATTACAGAGCATTGGATTAGAGGTATTGTTAAAAGAAATGCGCGGTTTTAAATGCAAAGCATGCCACCAAAATTCTTCCAGGCAATCCCCTTCGAACCATCTTATTGGTTGCTTAAGTGTCGCGAATTTTGTGTCTTTTCTGGCCTCTTTTAACCAGGGTTTGAATCGGATATCGAAACCTCGACCAGAGCCTTCATAGCCGTGTACCGTGGTGGTAAAAACAATACGATTATAATGCCGGGTCAAACGTTTTAATTGCTCTACAGGAATTCCCGCTGCTTCGTCAACCAACAACATGTCAGCCTGCGGCATATTTATTATCAGATCATCTACCGCTTTAAAGAGTATATACTCTGCGGCATCGGGAATTATCGCAATCGCATGTCTAAACAGAGTATCCACCGATTGTTTTTGAGGAGCAGTGACCAGGATTGTTTGTGGCCGCTTTTGAAGTAGTTGCGCCAACGCGATGCCAAGTGCAGCGGTTTTGCCTCTGCCTCTGTCGGCGGTGATCACAAGTGGACGTTTGGTGTGACCCGTAGAGACTTTTTTGATTTGCTCTATCAGTAAAGTCTGTTCATAAAAAGCCTGTTCATAAAAAGCCTGTTCATAAAAAGCCTGTTCATAGAAAGTCTGTTCATGGAAAGTCTGTTCAGATTGAACCCACTCTTCAGGGAGCTTCTGGTTGCTGCCGGATAAGCCATTATTATCTAAATGAAAGGATTTCTCATCTAGAGTGATTTTAGCAATCAGGTGCTTAATAAAAAGACTTTGTTTAAAATTTTCGACATTGCCAAACGAAATTCGTGATGGTATTTCAGCGTCCTTAAAGCTCTCCCAATCACTAAAAGAAGGGCATAGTAAGAAAAACAAACCGTTTTTCTTTATGGTCCCTGATAATGCTGCAAGTGCATTGGCTCTGATGCCTTGCCAGGCATTGTAAATTACAAAATCAAACTCGCTGCCAAGGTGCTGTTTAAATTGAGTATTATTGCTTGAAACAGTGTGAATATTTGAAGGCAAATGAGCATTGCACGTCAACAATGACAGAGACGCTGTTTGCTCTGTGGGCACAGCATTAAGAATTTCTTTCATCTGCTTCAAACACCAGTTTTCTTCGCCGCTAATAACAAACAATTGGCGGTGGTGAACAGAATCTAAACGTTGTGAAATAAGATTTTGGATGGACGAAGCCATGTATTCGCAGTAATAATCATTATAATATCTGCTAGTTTATGCAATTAGTGCAAGGAATTCGAATGAGATTTTTTTCCCGTCGTTTAGTTATGCCCAATGATTTAAATCCTGCTGGCTCGCTTTTTGGTGGCCGGGCGTTGGAATGGATCGATGAAGAAGCCGCTATTTATGCAATGTGTCAGTTAGACACAAAATTCCTGGTGACTAAGCACATTGGTGCCATTAGCTTTGAATCTTCGGCCGCGGTTGGGGATATTGTGGAATTTGGTTTGGCCACCAGGAAAGTAGGACGTACTTCACTCACTGTGACCTGTCTGGTACGTAATAAAGGAACCAAAAAAACCATCTGTGCAGCTGATGAAATCGTATTTGTCAGAGTGGATCCTGAAACCCGATTGCCCAAGCCTCATGGCAAATCAGAAGACGAAATTAAAGAGCAAACAGATCGCGAGCTGGCTACTTTAAATATTGAAAACTCTTAAACAAAGAAAGCCCATTATGGGCTTTCTCAACTTAAAAGTGTTAAACCAATTCCGAGCTAGTCAACTTCAGAGCAAATCAACCTCAGGGAATTAATTATCTCCAGGGAATTAATCAACACCTGGGCTGGGATCTCTTTCATTCGCATTGTTAACCAGTGTTATGAGTTGTTGTAACCAGGCCTGATGTTCAGGTTGTCGCTCAGGTTGGTTTTGATTTAGAACAGGCATAAAATCAACCGGGCCATACCAGCGGTGATCAGCATTACCACTTAACACCTCCACAAGACGGGGTTTGTCGTAAGCTTCACCTGTAGTCTGCAATTCATGCTGTAATAAAAACAATGTCATTTTGTACATATTCGCCGTAAAACGAAAATAACGATCCCTGTGTCCTGCTTCACTTGGCGCAAATAAAACATCATGTTGACCTTGCCCAGCTTGAGACATTAACTGGTCCATGAACAATAAATCAAATTGAGCATTACCATAGTACACTTCGCCTTCAGTATAAGGTTGACGATAACGCCAGCTATTGTCATTGCCATAAAACTTGCGAACGGCACGCATTGCTCTGAAAAATACCTGATGCACAAAATAGTATTCGTGCTTTAAATTTAGACCCAGGTAGTGGCCTCGCAGCATGCTTGTTTCGCCTGGAACATCTTCCATGGTTTGATTTAAAAGCCAGCCAGCATAACGCCAACCTAAAGCAAATTCTTCCATCTGATCAAAGAAAGATGCTGTAGGGTTTTCATCCAAAGGCAACTGCATACACTCGTTGACGTCACCATGATGCAAAGGGTTGCATCTCCAGGTTTCGTAGGCGACTTGCCCGGCATGAAATAACGCGCCGGTTTCATAAGGACGCAGATCTTCAGAGTCGCGTGCAGGCTCACCAGACATTTCACGGCGTTGTTCATGAGATAAAACCAGCAAGCTGCGCATACGCTCCGATTCGAATTCCAAAAGTGTCCCGCGCTGATCTTCCTGATTAAGCGCTGTGGGGCGGTTTGTACCTGTTAAGCCATCTAATAAATTCATTAAGTTTTCGGTATCTGGGTTTTGTAGATAGTTGTCCTGCATGGCATACCAGGTATCAGGTTGGGAGCCGTTGGGAATTACTCCTACTGAGGGCACCCATTCATTAAAACGATGGTGCTCAGAGCCAAAGTGAATATCTTCGCTAAACCTGTCAAATGGAATGCCAACAGGCAACTCCCAAAGGTTTACGGCAAGCAATTCGTCTCGCGCCTGGATTGCGCTTTCAATTGAGTTAATGTCTCCGGTTGCAATGATAAGTCCCATGTCGACCAATTGTTGTGAAAAGGCATCGTCCCGGGCTAAATTAGTTTGGCCTTGCAATACTTCATTACCAGGTTGGAAAGGGCGGTATTGTCTGGGATCAATTGTAGGGGTCCAATTGTATTCAGCGCGCACATATTCAATCATGTCTGCAATATCGTCTGATAAAGCAGGGGACAAATGTTCATTTGCGCGACGTAATATATCCTCACGGGTATAGGCCGGATATGCCAGGTCAATCCCATCCGGAGCGTGACAACCCGCGCAGGAATTGCCGTTAGCATCTGGAGTACGCCATGCAGCCATTCCGGCTAAAAAGGTCGCATTTGTATTGGTTGAAGCATTTGGTGTTGTAGCTTCTGAACCAGAGCTTTCTGAACCAGAGCCCTCAGAAGCAGTTTCTTCTGACTCAGTTTCTTCTGAATTAGTGGGATCTGAGCCTGGTTGTTCGGTTGTTGCCACCTGGCAAACTTTCGAGCCAGAGCGCCAACTAATTGTATATTCAACAGGTGCACTGCAATTATTGACCTGATTGCGATGGTAATCGTAGCCACAGATCATCGTTTGATGAATTGCATCGTTAAACACATAATCGAGCTCATGGGAGCGGCTAGCCTGAGAGGCATATCGATGCACGGATGCTCCCCATTGCGGCGCTCCATCTTCTTCAGTAATTACCATAAAGCCCGTAGCTGAGCCGATATTTCCGGAGACTTCCCAACTCAACCCACAGTCCTGGCCCATTGCAACTGTGGTATTGCCATTTTCAAGTCCCGGGTCGGGTAGGGGAACGGGTTGATTCTGACCATTGCCGTTGACAGCGAATTCAACGTTAACTTCGTTAGAACAAACTCCCGTCAGGTTACGGTAGTGGTCATAGGCACAAACTGTTACCGGGTATTCTCCAGGTTGAAGTTGACCGTAGGTTTCCCACGATGCCTCTCTGTTTTGGGGGTTCTGCCAATAGTTTTGCAGTGGCGTGACCAGCATAAAGCCAGAACTTTGGCCCAGATTGCCAGTAACCTCCCAGGTTAATTTATGACCGTTGGCATTTAAGGTGATACTCCCTGATTCCTGAGCAGGATCTTGTGCTGGTATGGCCGCAAATTGACCATTTACATCCGTAACAAAGGTAACACTTGTGTCATTGGAGCAAATTGCGGTTTGTTGAGTAGCAGCGTCCCATTCGCATACTCTGACCTGGTACATGCCAATGCCATCGTTTGGCCAGAAAGACCTGGTGTTTTGTCCTGACGGTACATGTGTCCACGCAATATTTGTACTGATACTGGGATCCGAATGTTGCCAAATCAGATACAGTTCATGGATCTGACCGGCGTTACCGCTGGTTTGTAGCGTTATTTGATTGCCGTTAGCGCTAATATCAATCCCGTTAGCGCTAATATCAATCTCGTTAGCGCTAATATCAATCTCGTTAGCGCTAATATCAATTCCGGCAGCGTTAATTGCGATGGGATCGGTATTGGCCATTGAAGGCGTTGCAATAAGTAAACAAAGCAAACTGCCAAACTGCACATGTTTGGGCTGTAATCGTTTAGCTTTTTTTGAGCAAAACGGATCACTGTCTGGCCTTTTGGAAAGTTGTCTTTTTTGAGTCTCTCTTATGTAGGGAAGCATAATGTATCCTTTGAACTGCATATGTTGTTAGGGATAGTTTATGGAATTCAGATTTTGTGACTCCCCCAGAATTGGGGTGTTTTTAATGGGTATTTAGCTTATTTTGTGAATTGGTTCTAAATTTGCCTGCTCTGCATAAAACAGCGAATAAAAAGCGAATTAAAAATGTTGATGAAAAACGTTGATGAAAAACGCTTATTAATATGAATTGGAGGCACTTGTCAGGTTGATAGCTATATTCTCAAACTTCAAACTTCAAACCTCAAACTTCAGTTTTACCTGTGTTCCGTTTGTTGAATCAAAACTTACTTGTGCCTTCATTTGTGCCACTCTGTCTTTAATGTTTTTTAAACCGTGACCTTGTTGGTTGAGGCTTTCTATGCCCAGGCCATCATCCGAAATATTTATTTCGACATTATACTGCCCAATGGAGGTACAACGACTCACGGCTCGCAGAGTGATTTTAGTGGCCATGGCATGTTTAAGGGTATTGGTTATTAACTCTTGTAGGATTCTAAACAGATGCCTTGCTCTGAAGGTTTCAAGTTCTATGTCGAATTCCAATTCCATAACCTGCCAGGAAAAATCGACATTCAGTAATTCTAATTGTGGTGTAGCGTAGGCTCTAAAATTGGCTAATAGCGCACTTAAATTAATTGTGCCACTGTCGTCCGCATCGATTAGGTTACGCAGTTCTAACATGCATTGTTTGAGGGGGACCAGCAGCTTTTCTGGTTTTGTGTGTTTTTGCTGGATAGCCGTGATCACTGATATCAAAGGCCCGGAGATCCCATCATGTAACTCTTGTCGAAAGGCTTGTTTCTCTTTGCTTATCGTTCCGGCTCTGTCGGATTCAATAATGTTCTGCCAGTCAATAAACTTGCCTGTTCCTATGTCTGAATTTTGAATGTCTGAAGTTTCATATAATCCATAGGTTTTATAAATGGTTTCCTGTTCTTTAACTGTATGTACAAACCGTGAAACTAGTTCATACATGAATATGGCCAAAAGGACCGGGGCCGAGTATTGCAACAGGTAATCGCCCTTAATAAAACCCATTACAATCCCGATATCGTGAGTGCCAACCATAGAAATGGTTAGTGTGGCGATAGCCAATAATGCAAATCTCTTAGCCTTAAGATAATTAATAACCGCCTGGTAACCGCACAGTAAACCCATGATAAATACAAAAGGCATAAAAATTGTTCGAATGAAAAGAGCATACAAATCCTGAGCATATAAGGTTGTATATAAATAACCTAAAAACACTAAAATAGTAGCCACCAGAGCAATCGCCCTGCTGGTTATTTTACGCCTGACCGTGTCTGATATTTCTAACAAAAAAATGTAGCCGCTAAACACGAACCATAATAAAGAACCGTTGAGTATGATGCGCCAGGTGAGATGGTCCATGTAAAAAGGAATAGGAACAGGCTTTACCGAATTGTGCAGTGCCCAAAAAAAGGTGGTGATAGTGAACCACAAAAAGAAACCTTGTTTCCTTTGATTAAGCCATAGAAACAAAGAGCTTAAACAAAATAGCCATATCAATGTTGAGACCATATGCTGCAAAGTCACTTTTTTAAAATAGCGCCAGTTATAACGATTTTGCAATTCTGAATGGGGACCAATATAGGTTGCACCCAGATGGGTGTTTCCTGTCTGACCATAAACTTCGATATTAAGTTGATTGTTTTGTGCGTTTAACAGGCTGGCAGGAAAACTAAAGTAGGCTGGCGTCAACCAGTTAGGATTGAAGAATGATTTGTCATCAGCCACTCCAATGAGATGACCATTTATAGTGGCTTTGATATTCCAGCGTCGCTTCTCAACATATACACCTAAAATCTCAGTGAGATGCTGCTCTTGAGTGGAAAATCTGTCATCAAAAGTAAAGGAATAAGTGGAGGATTTACCTCGTGCGGAATGAGGTAATGTGGCGATTTTGCTTGTTACGCTGGCGTTTTTGTTTTTGTTTAAGTTTATGCCAGAGTCATTTGTCCAGGCAACGAAGTCTACAATGATGATCCCTGATCCAGAATCAGGCGCATTAATGTAATCAGGATCCCATTGAAAGAATGTCCAAAGAGCAAATATAAACAGACTTAATGCGCAGATGATTGAAAGTAATTTGCCGTTGATGATTGGACGCAAATTACTAATCGTTTTCATTGAGCAGACCTTGTTGTCTGGCCTCAAATACCGCTTCACACCTTGAGTTAACATTAAGTTTTCGATAAATGGATTTAATATATGAAGACACTGTATTGTATTTAAGCTGCAAGATATCAGATGCTTCTGTCGTGGTGTAACCTTTACTTATCAGCTTTAAAACATCCTGTTCTCTGGCTGTAAAACGCACTGTGGAGGCGCGGGGTTTACTTTGTCCTGCTTTTAATTCTTGCAAAACTAGTGCGGCAATTTGTGGACTGATTGGCGCACCGCCTGCACTAATTTGTTTTAATGTCGTTATGATCTTAGATTCGCTGTCATCTTTATGCAAAAAACCATGGGCGCCATTTTTAAGGGCTTTCAAAACCCTTTTTGATTCACTTAGATTACTATGTACCAGAATTTTACAGTTATTATGGAAACTGAATTTCTCGACCAAATCTTCGCCTTTGCCATCAGGTAGACCAAGGTCGACGATAACCAATTGCGGCATGATCCTGTCAAATGAATCTAATGCTTCAGCAAAGGTGCTTGCGACTTCCAATACGTTGTAGCTGCGCGTCAAATTGAGAGTGTGATTTAATCTGGTGCTGCACGCAATATCATCTTCTACAATTAGTGTATCAATAATCATTGATTTAATCGGCCTCGGTAAGGTGACTTATTACTTATACCGTGATTGTTTAGTCACTGCTATAAGAACTCTGCTATAAGTACTCTGGTATCTGTGCTTTGGGAAACGTATTCAGCAAAAAATATTCGGGTATAAGCATTCGGGTATAAGCATTCAGGTATAAGCATTTATGTACGGGTATCAATTGTCATTACTATCAATAGTAAAGAGTATCAATAGTAAAGAGTATCAATAGTAAAGAGGCGAATTCGCTGTAACAATGAAAAAAGATGAGAAAATCTTCACAATTTACCATTAAACCATGAAGAACCGTTCAGAAATTGACTGCGATTTAGACGATAAGCAAGTTTTAGGTGTTGCGTAAGTTAATTTAGCTGTTACCATTTGCGCCGTCGAGTGGTTGCCTGACAACCTGAGACACACCAAGGGGTGCTTAATTAGAGCTGAGATCAATTTTGGCAAGATTCCAAAATTGAAACCCTTTACCTGATCCGGATAATACCGGCGTAGGGATGGTATGACGTTTTTGGTTTGCTTAGTGTTCTATCAGTTGCAAACTATTTCCAAAGTCTCTCATCATATTGCCGTAATGCCGGATCTTTTCATGTTTTAACAGGAAGAGATCCTACAGTGAATTCACAATTTAAGCTTTCCGCATGCTTTTTAGCTATTACTTCTATCTTCAGTGTTGGTGCTGTTGCCCAGGAAGACAATACGTCGAATATAGAACGTATTACCGTCACTTCGGATTTTAGAGAATTAACCGCTGATAAATTACCCGCCAGTACCAGTATTCTTTCAGCCGAAGATATTGAACAACGTCAGGCTAAATTTTTATCTGAAATATTAAATAGTGCACCTAACGTCAACTTTAACAGTGGTGCAGGGCGAGGACGTTTTGTTCAGATCCGAGGCATCGGCGAGCGTAGCCAGTTTTCCGAGCCGCTTAACCCATCAGTTGGATTCTTCATCGATGATTTAGATTTTTCTGGCACACTTGCAATTGGAACATTGTTTGATATGCAGCAAGTTGAGGTGATCAAAGGCCCTCAAGGCACTTCTTTTGGCTCGTCAGCTTTGGCGGGTGTGGTTAAGCTTAAAACCGTGGAAGCGGATGGTGTTGAAGGTGGAAAGTTAAGCGCATCAATAGCACAAAAAAACAGTGTTAATCTTGCTGGTGCCTATGGAAACGCAATAAACGATCAATGGAACTTTCGGGTCGCGTTACAGCAATATAAAAGTGATGGCTATATCAACAACGAATTTTTAAACCGCGATGATACCGATAACATTGACGAGTTAAGTTCCAGATTAAAATTACGTTATGAGGCCAGTGACGACTTAACTGTAGATTTTGCACTGCATTATTATGATATCGATAATGGCTACGACGCGTTTTCTCTTGATAATATCCGTACAACATACTCTGATGAACCAGGGTTCGATCGCCAGGAAACCGTGGCTTTTAGCACTAAAGTAGATTGGCAATTGGATGGCTTTACGCTAATTGGTGTTTTTGGCACCAGCGATTCTGATATGGAATATGGTTACGACGAAGACTGGACATTTACGGGTTTCCATCCCAATGGCTATACCTCAACCGATCACTATTTTAGAGCCCGCGATACACGTAATTTTGATGTAAGACTTGTGTCGGATGAACCTGTGCAATTTCTGGGTAAAGATACTGAATGGGTAACAGGGATATTCTTTAAAAATACAGATGAGTCTTTGACTCGGCAATACACTTTTGCGGTTGATTTTAATAGCGATTATTCATTAGATAATTTGGCTGTGTATGGTGAGATTTACCCGAAATTGAATGACAAATTGACTTTGACGTTGGGCTTGCGTGTAGAGAAAGCCAGTATCGACTATTCAGATAACTCTGATAATTTGGGCTTTATCGACGAAGAAAATGACACCTTTATTGGTGGTCGAATGGTATTAGATTATCAGATGACTGACGATTTATTGTCATACGTCAGTGTTAACAGAGGTTATAAATTAGGTGGCTTTAACACCGACCCTCGAGTTCCGCCAGAAGATGTTTATTATGAAGGCGAGCTAAACTGGAATTTCGAAGTTGGAACGAAACAATATTTTGATTCTGGGAAGGCATATTTGGGCTTTTCTATCTTTTACATGAAGCGGGAAGATACTCAGATTAGTGACTTTGTGGTGGAATCCATTGATGATACCGGAGCTTCAAGTTTTGTCGATGTGATCGCCAATGCTGATCTTGGTAAAAATTACGGGATTGAAATAGAGAGCTTTTATCATCTAACTGATGACCTTGAGTTATTCGCCAATATTGGGTTACTGCAGGCATCATTTGAAGATTATATCAATGCGAAGGGAGAACTAATAGAAGAGCAAGATCAGGCTCAATCTCCGGGATATATGTTCAATATCGGTATCAATTTAGATGTGACTGAGAATTGGCACTTAACTGTCGAAGCTGATGGTAAAGCTAGCTATCGCTTCTCCGATGGGCACAATGTCAGTTCTAATGATTACACGCTTTGGAACTTTAATTTGAACCGCCATTGGGATGATTGGAAAGTGTCTGTTTGGGGGCAAAATATCTTTAATAAAGACTATTTTGTACGCGGTTTTGGTGGCTTTAGTAATGACCCCAGAGATGGCGAGTTTGGCTATGACACGGTAGAACCATATCTGCAATTTGGTAATGGTCGACAACTCGGCGTGACTGTTGACTATCAGTTTTAGATTAAAGAACCAGAGAAACTTAAAATGAAAATATCGGTAGAAGTGAGTTTATACCCTTTGGCTGATGGCTATTTGGATGTTATTAAAGCCACGGTTGAGCGACTCGCGCAGGCAGGTGATGTCAGCGTTAAAACCAATGGAATGAGTACCCAATTAACGGGCGAATTTGAGGCGATTATGCAGGTTATGCAATCAGAGATTTTACAAACGTTCCAGAACACTGATAAAGCGGTGTTCGTTTGTAAGTTTCTTAACAGTGCTATTGAGCTATGAGCTTCTATTATGATTAAGGCTCTTTTATGTTAATGACTCTCTTATGATAAGGACTCTCTTATGTTAGAACTGCTTTGGCAACAAATCCTGGCACAGTCAGCACCGGAAGTGTTGGCTGTTGTCGTTTCTCTTTGTTATGTGCACTTTGCAGCTAAACAACATATTGCATGTTGGCCATTTGCCTTGTGTAGTACAGGTCTGTACACCTGGTTGTTTTGGGAAACCAGTTTGTTTTTTCAATCATTGTTAAATGCCTGGTATTTAATTATGGCTGTTTATGGTTGGTTCAACTGGAAAAACATGGATGAAGACAGCAAAGGAGTTCAGAGCTGGTCTGTTAAATCAAACCTGATCATTACATCAGTATTACTGCTAGTTAGTGTGTTAACTTACCAGCTGATCAGTACATTTGTTGAACAAGAAATCATATTCCTGGATCTGACCATCGCTATTTTTAGTGCTTATGTCACTTACATGCTAGCCCAGAAAGTACTTGAGAACTGGTTGTACTGGATTGTGATTAATTCCTTTACGGTTTGGTTATGCTATCAACAGGGGTTGATACTCACTGCAGTTTTGTTTGTGCTTTATGTGTTTTATGCCATTAAAGGATACATTAGCTGGCGCAGTGAAACACTTCCTGAGGCGCAAACCGAATCTTAATGGGTAATCGTTTATGGTTGTCGAGATAGATCCTAAACTTCATGAGTTTTTGACAGGCCAGCAATGCACTGAAAATTATAAATTAGTGCCTTTGCAGGGCAATGGCACTAATCAGCATTTTCGGGTGGCATGCGAAAATACCTATTTCTTAAAAGTATTCGTAACTAACGCCCTGCAAGTTGTAAATCGTCAAGAGCAATTTCAAATACAGTTGCAGCTGGCACAACAAAACCTGGCGCCTATGCCTGTTGCACTATCTGTTTGTCAGACGTATTGGTTGGAACATTGGTGCGACCCTGGACATAGTTCAGAGCCTGTTATTAAAGCGCTTGCATGCACCCTTGCAAATACCCTTGTTAAAATTCATCAGTGCGAAGTGCAAGCACCAAAACTTGATCTTAGTGCCGAATGGAAGCGCTATCTTGTTATTTCAGGTTTACAAACTGACGGTCGACTGCAACGTTTTTTGGAGGTCTTGAAAGAAAATTGGCGTTCAACGGATCTTTGTTTCTGTCATAATGACTTACATTACTCTCATGTATTACAGTTAGCACCTGTCAGAGTCGTGGATTGGGAATATGCAGCCATTGGCAATCGCTATTTTGATGTTGCCGCTTGTGCCGTGGTGAATCAGTTAACTGAGCAACAATTGTCCAGATTAATCGAACAATATTCCCTTAAAATGGCTATTCCTATATCGAAAGTACAAGAAGGTGTTCAGCTTATGATTCCAATGGTAGATTTTACTAACGAGTTATGGCATAACGCCTATAATAAAATCACTTAACGTCAATAAGATACAGAGTATTATGGGTATCACGATCACCTCAAAAGAAAAAGCGCTGTTACAAAAGGTAACGATTCCTCCTCGTCCAGAAGCGCTGATAAATATCGGTGAAGAAGCTAAAAAGCCAGAACCAGATGTAAGTAAAATAGCGGCAACCATTACTGCGGATATCAGTATCTCTGCTGCCGTATTGCAGGTGGTTAATTCTCCTTTATTTCGCCGCGCCAAAGAAATTCAATCTATACAACAAGCCGTTATGACACTCGGTCTTAAACGTTTGTTGCCGTTGGTTAAATCGGTTGCACTAAAAACCTCAATGGGAAAAACCGACAGACTTGGCGATTTTTGGGATACAGCGTCTAAAATTGCTGCGGCAGCATCAATTTGTGCTGATATTATGGATAAACCTGCGTTAAAAGATCACGCATACATGCTTGGACTTTTTCATAATGCCGGAATTCCAGTCATGTTACTGGAATTTGATGATTACCCGGAAATCATGTCCCAGGCTGAAGGGCAGGGTTGGCCTGAAACCACTGACGAAGAACGTACCCGTTATGGCACGTCTCACACCACAATTAGTGCGGTTTTGGCCCAAAGATGGAAGTTGCCCGCAGTTATGGTGGAAACCATTTATTATCAGTTAGATGTAGAAGGTTTGTACACCTCTGGCGAGCTTTCGGCTACAGGTTTGGATCTAATGAGTTTATTGAAATTTGCTCGTCATGGTGTGAATTTTGAAAAGACTGGAGCTATTTCTGATCCTGAATGGGAACAGGTAGAAGATTCTATATTGGAGCGGTTTGGATTGTCAGATGTCGATGTGGATAATATGCGAGATCAGCTGTTGGATAAGTTGGCTGAACAATAAGTCGGCAAACGAATCAAATGTTTCACAAAAGTCTTTACCTTTATTTATCTGTCAGTATAATTCCGCGTCCAGTACATGAGCTATCTATCAATGCTTTTGTGCTTTAGGGGTGTAGTTCCAATTGGTAGAACAGCGGTCTCCAAAACCGATGGTTGGGGGTTCGAGTCCCTCCACCCCTGCCATTTTTGGCTTAAAAGCTGCTCTTTGAGACATTTTTCATGAGACGACTTTCATGAGCCAACTTTCAGAATATCAAAAACAAATTTTGTCTGAACTGTGTATCACGAACTGGCATGTTCGTGAGCCTGATCTATTGGAACTGGGTCCGGTTGACTCGACGACAATAACAAGTGGTGCTTCTCTAACAAATTCTTCTCCGGCAACAGCACCTTCGACAATAGCACCTTCGACAATAGCACCTTCGACAATAGCTTCATCGACTACAGTTTCTTCTGCAACAATGCCTTCGTCGATACCATCTAAGCCTGCAAGATTAGATACTGTTTCTGCATCAGACAGAATTGCACAGATGCAGGCCGCTATTGGTTCTGCTTCTTCAAAAACAACGCCAGGCCAGGCAGCGTCAGAAAGAGCCCCAAGCCAGACAGCATCAGAAAGAGCGCCAAAAACAGAACCTGTTTCGCATAAAGCGGTTGATCAAACTTCTGCTTCAGCGGCAGAACATTCTCCTGTAGAGCATTCTCCTGTAGAACATTCTCCTGTAGAGCGTGCTTCAAAAGAACATGCTTCAAAAGAACATGCTTCAAAAGAACATGCTTCAATAGAACTTATTCCAGTAGAGCATGAGCCCCCTAAGGCAATTGCTAAGCCTTTAAAACAAGAAGTGCTTATTTTAGAATCTGAGCGGTTACCTATTTCAGATATTGTGGCAGCTGCGACCAGTTTAAATTTGCCTTATCGAGTTATTGCACATGACCAGGAGTTGGAGTTTGAATATGAACTGCTTATTTCTGGTGTCCAGGTTTCACAGGTTATTGCAAAGGAAAATGTCATTGTGGAATCGCTAAGCCCACAAAGTAAGAAGCGGACCTGGCAAGCATTATTGAAATTCAACTCTGCTCTTTTAAAACAGACAAGCTCAAAACAGACAAGCCCAAAACAGACAAGCCCAAAACAGACAAATAGTGACGCCTGAATATCTAACCTTAAATGCTGATAACTATCATGCAGCTTTTACGTTGCAAACGGGCTGTCATTCATTTCCCTGGTCAAGAAAGGTTTTTATTGATTGCCTTGAACCTCCTTATTTTGCCTGGCAACTGTCGGTAGACAATCACCTTGCTGGATACTATATAGGTATGTTGGCGTCTGTTGAGGCTACATTAATGGATATTGGCGTGGCTTCGAAATTCAGGGGCAATGGGCTGGGACGGGAATTGGTGAAGCATTTCCTGCTTGAGTGTAATAAAAAGCAAGCATTGGATGCATGGTTGGAGGTTCGGGTTTCTAATCACAACGCCATTTCTTTGTACCATTCCATGGGATTTGAAACCATTGAAACCCGCAAAGATTATTACCCTTTGGTGGATGGTAAGGAAGATGCGTTGATCATGAAGATTGAATTGGGCAGATAAATCAAATGCAATGGTAATTGTTCAGCCTGTCGCCAACCAGGTCATGTTGTTGACTACATCTTTGTAGTCAATCGCCGCGCGAACATCGATGATGTCCAAATGTTTTCCAGAAACATTTGTCTGCGTTCTTATTATCTGTTGTGGAGAGTTGGCTTTGTGAAGATCGGGGTTTGTGGTAGGTCCCTACATTCCGCGCTTCTGCCTTGAATATGACTCGAT
>JAZGVQ010000022.1:0-27396 GCA_037356215.1 Thalassiosira gravida | reverse complement strand
TCCGCGCTTCTGCCTTGAATATGACTCGATTTGGCTTAAATCTGAACCATTACAGTTACTGGCTGAACAGTTACAATTTAATTTTGATATCTAACTATTTTCAGCATTAGATTTTGCAGCATTTTTTCTGGCTGCCTTTATCCGAGCCGCACGCTCCAACTGTAATTGAGCTGACTTAAACAAATACTGCTTTTGCCAGAAACTAAACCCAGTAAGAAGGAACAAAGCTAAAAAAGACAAACCAAAAGATATCCAAACAAAGAATCCATATCCACCCATGGATAAGAATTCAGAAAGAGAATCAAACTGCATCATTTACTCCCTCTGCCTGTTTGCGTTTTAGTAACTTAATAACCCATGGGCGGCGTATTTCTCGTAAGAAAATCTCGTTCTGCAAACGCAAACAAACCACCCCGGCACAAAACACGGCCAAAGCAACAATATTGATCAGCAAAGGCCACAACATTTCTGGAGCCATTGATGGCTTACCAAATTTAGTAATCGTGGCGCCTTGATGTAAAGTATTCCACCATTCTACAGAATAATGAATAACGGGCAAATTAACCACCCCCACAAGTGCCATTACCGAAGCGGCTTTGCCGCCTTGTAATTTATCATCAAAGCTCGCATACAAGGCCAATACGCCGAAATACAAAAATAACAAAATCAATTCAGAGGTAAGTCGAGCATCCCAAACCCACCAGGTTCCCCACATAGGTTTCCCCCAGGCCGCGCCAGTCCACAAAGCAATAAAAGTTAAACAAGCTCCAACAGGAGCAATGGCGGCAAGTGCCATAAAACAGGTTCGTACTTGCCAAACCAAGCCAATAAAAGCACAAACAGCCATTCCGGCATAAAAACTCATAGACAATAGCGCCGAGGGTACATGGATATAAATAATACGAAAGGAATCACCTTGCTGATAATCCGGTGGAGCAAAAAGCAGGCCCCAAAAGGTCCCGGTTAACAGAGCTCCCCCGCCTAAAAACATAAGCCAGGGTGCCAGTTTTCCAGCAAGTTTATAGGTTGTTTCGGTTTTTGCGTAAGGATGTAACCATTTCCACATTAATGATGACTCACTCTAATGGCGTAACTAATAGCGAAAGGACAAAGTGCGATAGCAAGGATAAGCATGGCGCCGATGATGCCCAATTGACCATGCCAGGTCAATTGTAGTGATGCATTATTGATTGCTGATGTCGCAAAAATAAGCAAAGGAACAAACACAGGTAACAACAGTACTGCCAGCAGCACACCACCTCTATTTATGGATAACGTAAGAGCAACGGCAATGGCCCCCACCAGACTTAACAATGGAGTGCCTAACAGCAATGTAGCCAATAATGCCCAGTACATGTCTATTGTCAGGTTTAGAAAAACGCCAAGTAATGGTGAGACAATCACAAGGGGAACGATAATGAACAACCAATGACAGAATACTTTCATGGTGATCACGGTGGTAAAACTGCCGGGAGAAAGCAACAGCTGCTCCAGCGTACCATCCTGGAAATCATCTCTAAATAAATTTTCAAGCCCCAATAAGGCGCTGAGAAGTGCCGCAACCCAAATCACTCCAGGGCCAATAAGTTGCAAAGTATCAGGACCTGGGCCCACTCCAAGCGGAAAAAGACTGACCACTATTAAACTAAACAACAGTGGCATAACCATTTCAGAGCTTCCTCTGGCTATCAGTTTCCACTCTCGTTTAAAAACAGCGTAAATTATCATTTTAAATATCTGCTGCCATCAGTTCATTTTCACACATCAAAAGACGCATCTGGAATCCATCACTTTAACTTTCGCTTAAGGGAATATCTTATGAGGCCTCAGACAAACCAGCCACAATTCGTACCAAACTTGCTTGTCACAGATCCTAATAATCGCCTAAATCCCCGTTGAGATTTTCAAAAAGAATGCAATCTTCTTTTAAAAGCGCGAATATATCACAAGCTAGGTCAATCACATTAATCTCAATGCGAAATATTGTTAAAAAAGAAAGTAGACATGACAACAATAAAAGGCAACAGTACATTTTCAGGAATAAACGATGAGATTATTGAGAAACCAAAGTATCTGGATCCCCAACAATCGCGCTAAATCACCAAAATATCCTGAAATACCAGATAAAAATTCATTAAAGGCATATTGCAAGGATTGTTATGGGCGCCAAATCACGATAAAATTTCATCTTCCTCGTACGATGATTAAGTTAATAAGCAAACAAAACAATTTTTTGGTCACTGATTTAAGCATTGCGTGTCACCTGCATCTAAAAGCCTTATCGCTTTGATATTGTGAATAACCTCTTTAACTCTAAACTAACATTGCATTGTTATAGATACTCCGACAATGTTTGAAATTCAAGAATGTCGCCTGACATCTAAAATTGGAAATACTTATTTTGAATATTATAACCAGAAGCGAGAACAGGCGTTGCGCCCCTTATAAACCATGACTTTATATTAATCTTGAGCAGAGAACTTTGATCAGCCTAAATCACAAATTTAAAGCCATAATGAAAGACTTTCATTGGCAAAACTTTAACTGGCAAGTCTCTAATTATGGTCTAAGTGGCGTCTTGCTTATTGTGTTTTACGTTGTTTTAGCAAGGTTCTGGAGTTTAGAGGAGTTTGGGAATTTTAATACAATCATGGTTTGGATGGCCGTATTTTCATTGACTGCCGATCTAGGGCTTGATTTCTGGGTAACTAAGAAAACGTCACTAATAAAAGAAAAAGCGTACTCCGTTAATTTGGTTGTCTTTCGAGTACTATTCACTGCTTTAATATCCCTAATATTTATCTTCTTTGCCTACCTACAATCTCTACCAATGACAGAGTTTTGCACTTTCATCTTTGGTACTTTTGTATTAAACATTACCCATTTTTTTTCTTGCTATTTAAGGGGATGTGAAAAATTATCAGTCGAAGCAAAGTTATCAGGCTTAAGAATGATAATATTTATGGTTTGTGGGCTGATGTCTGTATTCAGTGGCTTAGGTTTGCAATCAATTGCTTTGTGTTATTTGGCCTCATCGATAACAATGGCGCTGATGGTTTCACGTGAGTTGAAGAAATTAGATTTTCGAATTTATTATCACCGCGATAAGTTGAGCACATTGCTTAAGAAGTCTCTTTTAATTTGGCTGGGAACATTGCTTATAGGCCTGACAATTAAACTTGAAATACTCATTCTTGGAGTATTAACAAACCAGGAAAATGTTGCTATTTTTGGTGCGGCTAGTCGTTTTTTTGAAGGTGGGCTGCTAGTTGTAACCGCATTTTTGTTAACGACTTTTCCCAAATTAGTCCAGTGTTACAAACATGATACGAGTCAGTATTCTCAATTTTCAAAGGGAAAGCTAAAACTACTATTGGCATTTATTCTGGTTGCCTCCACTTGCGGAATTATGTTTGGGAAGTTGTTTTTTATCTCTCTATTTGGAGAGAACTACGAGGCAAGTTTGCCAGTATTCATTGGATTAATGCTGATATTACCTATTACGGCTAGTTCTTGTTTCTTAAATCAAGCCTTGATAATTGCCAATAGAGCCTTTCCAGTAATATTTGTACTGTTCATAGGACTGGGGATCAGTGTTGGATTAAACTATCTGTTAATTCCTTTGTGGCATTTTGAGGGTGTGTTGATATCAATTGCTGTGAAAGAATTGTTTGTTCTTCTATCAATGTTATTGATACTCAATAGCTTACCCCAGAATAAATCCATTGAATCCTTTTAAAATAGTGAGCAATACTAGTGTCTGATTCGATAGTTCTATACGATTTTCTCTTAGTAAAAGGAGGGGCTGAAGCTGTAACCATTGAATTGCATGAAAAAATCAACGATTTGGACTTAGGTGTCGGTTTCGTTAATGAAAAAAACATCGAATTAAACCAACTTGATACTTCCAGGATATTTACTTTGACCAGTTGCACCCAAATAAAAGGTTGGCAAATATTAAAGTCGGCATTATCATTTTACTATAGTTCTAACTGGTTAAAAAAATACAAGCAAATAGTATTTAGTGGTACTTGCGCACCTCTCGCAGTTAGAAATGTTGAAAATTCCGCCAAGAAGATCATGTACACCCATACCCCACCAAGGTTTATCTATGACCTTAGAGAGTACTATTTCACTCAATCTTCATTTTTGATAAAAATTTTGATTAAGTTGCTCATCGCTTTCATTCAGCCCAGATATGAAGATTCCTGCGATAAAATGGACTTAATAATCGCGAATTCAAAAAATGTTAAGAACAGGATTAAAAAATACCTAGGCAAGGAAGCCATAGTTATTTATCCGCCTTCTGATATAAGCAGTTTCCACTGGATTAGGCAAGATGACTTTTACCTTTCCACGGCCAGAGTCGAAAATTACAAAAGAGTTGATTTGATCATAAAAGCCTTTATCAATTTGCCCGACAAAAAGCTTGTTGTGGCTTCTGGCGGTGCCGACCTAGCCGACCTGAAAAAAATAGCAAAAAATGCGACTAACATAGAGTTCACCGGTTGGTGCAGCGATACAAAAATAAGGGAGTTGATTGGTCGTTGCATTGCAACAATTTATATCCCTTTAGATGAAGATTTTGGAATGTCTCCCGTTGAATCTATGGCTGCGGAAAAACCAGTGATTGGTGTAGATGAAGGGGGAGTAAAAGAGACAGTTATTCATGAACAAACTGGTATCCTCTGTCCGGCTAACCCAACTGAGAATGATATAATAGCAGCAGTAAACGCCCTACCTCCTGAAAGAGCATTTGCGATGCGAGAAAAATGTCGTCGACAAGCAAAATCATTTTCCAGCGACATATTTATTGAAAAGATGACTCGACTTCTTAGTTGCGAAAAAACATCTATTGCTAATGTTGCCAGAGAAGTAGATGCCTCAAGCATTGAAAGTAAAGTGGTCTAGTATATTAGTTGCCTCAAATATTCTGAGAGAATTACTTCAGAATTCTCAGGCCCTCTGACGATGCAAGACCATTCTTGAGTAAAAGTAGTTTTGATCATCATTTTAAATATTAAATTCCAAAAACACTTCTCTGGCGTTAAAAGACTCCGGTAATTGCCAATGAGACGTAAATATCAACATCCCGCCAGAACTAACATGCTGCTTTAATTTTACTTCCAGGAGGTCTCTTGACTGTTTATCCAGCGCATTAAATGGCTCATCTAAAATTAGCAACCGAGCAGACTTGAGCCAAAGTCTACATAAACTCACTCTTCGTTGCTGCCCGGCAGATAAGTGTGCAACAGGCATATCTTCTAAGCCCGCCAACCCAACATCAGCTAAAACAGAATAATAATCAATTGTTCCTGACAGCTTATGAATACCCGCCCAGAACTGTAAATTCTCTACTGCACTCAATGCAGAACTTAATGCCAGTTTATGCCCCAGATACAAAAGAGCTTGATTGAATATTTCCCTACATTCTTCGACAGGTTGCGCATTCCAGTATATTTCACCGGCTTGCGACTGAGACACACCAGCAAGAATTCTCAACAAACTCGTCTTACCGGCTCCGTTTTCACCCGCAACATGAACTACCTGTCCTTGAGTTAATGTCAAAGACAACTGCGTAAATAGTTCACGATCCTGCTTTATGCACTGTAAATTTTCAGCTCGAAAGCAATCCAAATGTTCAGGCTCCTATACTATCTATAAACACAACTGATATAAACACGACTGACAGCATCAAATGGCGGCAATATACCACAGGACTGGGTGAATTCTTTAGAGAAGGAGACTAAAATCAATGAACTACAGTATTTTATTTCAGAAAAACGGCATTCAATGATTTACCTGCATACTTTGCTACCTATAAACTAAAGATATGAGTACTTTCCCAAATTCATCATCCCCAACGATTCCTCTGGCGAATACAGCAACGACTAATAGTACTGTTTTGAGCACGTCAGCACCGGCAACCAGCAGCCGGGGGACAGTTCTGAACCAGGGAACGATCACCACAATTCTAGCCTCTTCGTCAAGTCAGCTCACTCTGGCAACAGGAAACGGTAAAGTGACAATCCCCGCAGCAAGGTTACCGTCCGTATTAGATCCAGGTAAAGATGTATCAATTAAGATAAATACTGAAAAATCAACAACGATACTCGAAGTTGCGGCGAAATACAGTCAGCAACGATTGTCATTAAACTCTCAACAGTCTCAACAAGTTTTACAAACAGTGCTGCAAAATCCTGGCAGTGTTTCCAATACTCTGGAAATAAAAGGCAGAGTTATTTCCGTTCAGCAAAACCAAATTCAAGTCAATGTGAATGGACAAACCGTCAACCTTTCGGTGCGCAATCCACAGCAATATCAGGTTGGTCAGGATATAAAATTAGGCTTAACTTCAGGTACAATTGGATGGGAAGTTGAAATTCAAAATAAAAACATTAAAGAATCCTTCAGGTTACCTCTTGAAGAAACTCAAAAAATTCTGGGCAGTTTGAAACCATCCACCACAATTGAACTTACAGATAAAGGCAAACAACTTGTCAGGCCTGTTTTAAAAGAGAATTCTAACAGTCAACTGCCTGGCAGTATCAATAAGGTAATACTTTCGAATCAACCATCACTTTCCAATCAACCAGCTGAAGGTAATACAAGCAATCGCCTTCAGGCACAGCTTGAAATAGGCGATAAACCTCTGGCTAGCATCAAATTGAATCAACAATCGTTAAAATTGTTGGATGGTGCAGAATTACGTTCAAATCATACCCCGAACCAGTTCAAACAATCCCCATTGCAATCAGATGTCAACAAGGCCCTTGGGCAAGTACAAGTTATAAATAACAACGCTGGCAATAACCCTGGATTAGACGCTTCTGTAAACTCCCGGCAAAGCAATTCTCCGGTGTATCAAAGTCCTCTCTATCAACAACAAATGGGGCAACAACCAAAAGCTGGACAACAACAAGATACAGCATCCAATGTATCTCCAGACATAGCCAAAACAATCAAAGCCAGCCAGGAACAATTCACCGACCTAAATATAACGCCAAAGAAAGCGCAGCCCCCCCCGATTACCGAAATACGTCTAAGCCAACAGAAAGACAATCTCGAAGCTACAAAAAAAACAGCAATAAATAACAATGCACCCGCCAATAACAAACTCGAAAAGTCACTTTCGACTTCTGCTCAACAGATCCTAAGCACTCTGCGCAGCCTAAACACTGAGAATGCAGCTGAAGTAAAGAGCACCATGTTGCAAAATATCTCAAAAGCGCTGGAATCACTAAACGCACGCGGAAATAATTCAGCAGCTTCGCCTCAACCGGCAGACGTTCTAAAACTCATTCGCAGTATTACAGAGCAGACAGGTCAGGGCCAGAATGCATCTTCAGCAGGGCAATTGAACAAGTTGATGAGCGCAATTGATGAACTTATTGCCAATCAGCATATTGAAGAAAATGTAAAAGTTCATGTTAAACAAGCTATTCAGCAAATAAAACCTGAACAAAGCGGACTACCGTTACCTGATATGCAAGGCATCAAACAACTCCTACAGGCTTCAACGCTGCCAGTCACCCCAATTTCAATAGTGACTCCTCCTGCTGGAGGTGGTTTGGTTGCAGGATTAATAAACCTGTTGCAAATTTCTATGGCAGCCCGACTGAGTCGCAGCAATCATCAGGCGCAAGAAAAGCTTAGTAACTCATTAAGCAGTATTATAGCCCCAGGTATTAAGCCTAAAACCTCCTCAAAGCCCGCAGGACAAAATCTCAAAGAATTATCGTCTGTGGAACAAAAGCATAATATGGTAAAACTGCTTTCAGATATGGTGAATCAGCATAGTAATCAAAAAATGCAAAATGCTGAGCGCACATTGCAAGGCCAGGAAGCCATGTACTATGTTTTACCTTTTTCGCACCGAGAAGACCAACCACCGGCAGAATTGCTCATCCAACGCGACAAACCAGAAGACGACAACAAATCTGAGGATAAGAGCCAAACAAGTAACTGGTTGCTAACGATGAAACTGCCAATAGGAGAATTAGGTGAGATATTGACTAAGTCTAAGGTTTCGGAAGACAAAATAGAACTTGATATGTATACCTCTTCAGAAGAGCTCAAAAATCTCACATTGAATTACCTGCCGCTGTTAAAAAAACGCTTTGATGAACTCGGGATAGACCTTGAAATAAGCCGATGTGAAAGAGGCAACATTCCAGATAAATTAGCAAAGAACCCCTATCAAATTCTGGAAACCAGGGTATAAGCCATGACAGAAAAAAACCAAAATCAGGATAAACGCGCAGTTGGTCTCAAATACGATGGCAAGGAAGCTCCTACAGTTGTCGCGAAAGGTTTTGGCGACCTGGCGGACCAAATTGTAGCGCTGGCGAAAGACAGCGGCGTATTAGTGCATGAAGATCCGTATCTTAGCGAACTGCTTGCGAGAATGGACCTGGGCCAGGAAATCCCGGATAATCTTTATTATGTAATCGCTGAATTAATTGCCTTTTCTTATGTATTGCAAGGCAAAACACCAGATGGGTGGAAAGCCCAGCCAGGGATGTTGAGACAAAAAGTTTGATGAGCCAGTATAATGTACATTGTGACAACTTAAAGCAATACCCAGTCCAATGATATACAGGCAGAGCTTATTCTGGCGAATAAAGGCATTAAACCGTATCGAACAATGGATGCGCAACTATCTATTATGTTAAAGGCCTGTTTATTCTGTCCCTAATATTTTTGCATCTCCACTGTCAATGATTCGAAGGCAATTCTGACTCACACACCAAATCGTTCTTTCAGATTGCAATAAAAACGAAATTAGTTAAAAAGTGAAAATGGTTAATACACACACAAGATAAAATAAGCAAATAGGTTAGAACTCCCCCTACGGACTTGATAATAAACCCCATCAGCTGCAAAATCCCTCAATGGCAGGCAACAGCTTCAAAGACAGATAAACGGGTTTCTAAATGGCAAACAGCGCTTTTTTTCTAGACCGTGACGGTGTAATTAACCGTGACAGTGGATACGTTCATAAAATTAATCAATTCGAGTTTTTACCAGGGGTATTTGATGCCTGTCGCCAGATCTGTGAAGAAGGTTTTAAACTGGTGGTCATTACCAATCAGGCCGGTATCGCCAGAAATTATTACAATGAACACCAGTTCAACCAACTGACCGACTGGATGCAGGCTCAGTTTGCCAGGCAAGGTATCAAAATTGATGCCGTCTACTATTGCCCCCATCATCCTGTCAACGGTATAGATCAATATAAGCAAGACTGTGATTGTCGTAAACCTAAGCCAGGGATGATCCTTCAGGCTCAACAACAACACAACATTAATTTGTCTCATTCTTATCTCGTCGGGGATAAGGTTTGCGATGTGGCGGCCGGAGAGGCTGCCGGATTGAAGCAATCGTTCCTAATCCATGGTAATTACGACGATCAACCCACCGATTACATCCGTTATGATGACCTGGCTCATGTA
Organism: Thalassiosira gravida; assembly: GCA_037356215.1. NCBI lineage: Eukaryota > Bacillariophyta > Thalassiosirophyceae > Thalassiosirales > Thalassiosiraceae > Thalassiosira > Thalassiosira gravida. Next base: position 17,941 of record JAZGVQ010000022.1, on the reverse strand, counting down.
GTCAGTTCACTGTTCGGTGACTAATTTGCCAATTAAGCCGTGCTTATACGCTTAACCCTTTTCGTCTATTAAAAATTAAGCGTATAATGGCGCCATTTTTTATGCCTTAACATTCAGACCAGCGATGATATTTTACGTTACATCAACTTTTGAATAACAGGCCGATACATTTAACATTGCAAGAAGACAGTTAGGAATGCTATGAAAATAACCATATTTGGGACCGGATATGTCGGTTTGGTCACCGGGGCATGTTTCGCCGATGTCGGTCATGAAGTGTGCTGCGTGGATATAGACAGCCAAAAGATCAATCGTCTTAATAATGGCCAGATCCCTATCTACGAACCCGGTCTGGAAGGAATGGTACTTGAAAATGTGCAGCAATCACGACTAAGCTTCACCACGAATTGCAAAACTGGCGTTGAACACGGCGATATTATTTTCATTGCAGTAGGCACGCCACCAAAAGAAGATGGTACCGCTGATTTGCAGTATGTACTTGGTGTTGCCAGGGATATTGCATCTCATCTAAACAAGTACACAGTTATCGTCAATAAATCGACAGTCCCTGTTGGTACTGTTGACTTAGTTAAAAAGGCCATCGATGAAACTCTGGCTGATCCTGATCGTAGTTATGTCGACTTTGACGTATGTTCCAACCCTGAGTTTCTTAAAGAAGGTGCCGCAATCGCCGACTTTAAAAAACCAGATCGAATTGTAGTAGGTCATAATAGTAGTCGGGTTGAAGAACTGATGAAAGAGCTTTATGCACCGTTTAACCGTAATCACGAAAAGCTAATTTTTATGGATCCACGATCAGCTGAATTGACCAAATATGCAGCTAACGCAATGTTGGCAACCAAAATCTCTTTTATCAATGAGATGGCCACTATTGCCGAACATGTTGGTGCAGATATTGAAAATGTTCGTCAGGGTATTGGCTCAGATCCACGCATCGGTTTTCACTTTATTTACGCTGGTTGTGGCTATGGCGGCTCTTGTTTCCCTAAAGACGTTAAGGCGCTGACGAATATAGCCAAGTCCCATGATTGCGGTTATCAACTATTGCAATCAGTGGATGACGTTAACGAAGCCCAAAAAGTTAGAATGCGCGACAAAGTGATCAGCTATTTCGATGGTGATGTTAACGGTAAAAAACTGGCAGTTTGGGGATTGGCATTTAAGCCAAATACAGATGATATACGCGAAGCAAGTAGTAAGGTGGTTATCGAAGGATTATTGAAACGTGGTGCGCAAATTCGAGCCCATGACCCACATGCAGCCCATGAGTTCCAACATTACAATCCTGGATTGCAGAATATTACCTATACTGAGGACATGATGTCCGCTCTTGAAGGTGCAGATGCTTTGATAATTCTGACCGAGTGGAGCCACTTCTGGTCACCTGATTTTGACAAGATTAAACAAAGCATGAACAAACCTCTGATTTTTGATGGTCGTAACGTCTACAACCCTCAACAAATGAGCGAACTGGGCTTTGAATACTACGGTATCGGACGTGGATTGTCAGTGGCTGGCAAAAACTAAAACTTAACGATGAAATCACAAAAAAGGCGGGTCAACCGCCTTTTTTATTGCTTTTTTAGTTGTTATCAGCTATTAAACAACTTTTAAGCCGTGTCCATTCTTATTGGTAACTGGTTCTTGCCCCCTGTTTTGCAACCACGCCATATCGGCGATGTCAGACGATGGTTTGAAACCCAAAGGGGCCGCCAGTAATATCTCTCTGACTTTGGCAATATCACCCAGCTCTAGGAGCGCCCCAAGCTCATCCAGCAGCTTTTTCAAATCATTGACCGTCATCGAGACTTCTTTTGCCTTCATGATGCGTTTATGCTCAGTGCCTTCAACATTCTCACCGATCAACAATTCTTCATAAAGTTTTTCGCCAGGACGTAAACCAGTATAAATAATATCGATATCACCATCCGGATTTAATTCGCTCTTGATGGTTAAGCCTGATAGCCGGATCATCTTTTCAGCCAAATCATTAATCTTCACCGACTTACCCATATCAAGCACATACACTTCGCCTCCAGTGCCCATTGCACCCGCCTGGATCACCAGCTGTGCAGCTTCTGGTATAGTCATGAAATAACGGGTAATGTCTTTGTGGGTAATAGTTATTGGACCGCCCTGGGCAATAAGCTTTTTAAACAGCGGTACCACCGACCCGGAAGAACCCAGTACGTTACCAAAACGGACCATACTGAAGCGTGTATTAGAGTCTTCCTCAGATAACGCCTGCAACACCAATTCTGCCATCCGTTTTGATGCCCCCATGACATTGGTGGGACGTACTGCCTTGTCAGTTGAAATCAGTACGAAATTCTCAACACCGCAGGCTATCGCGGCCTCTGCACAGGAAAGGGTCCCCCAAACATTATTACGAATACCGCTGATAACATTATACTCTACAATAGGCACATGCTTATAGGCAGCTGCATGATAAATGGTATTGATTGAAAATCGCGAGATCACGCTTTCTATCATCTTGCGATCCTGAACAGTGGCCAAAATAGGCACCAGACGAACACTATAATCAAGCCCTTCGATTAGCTCTGACAACTCACGCTCAATTTCATACAAAGCCAGTTCGCTTGACTCCACCAATACCAGCTCCAACGGATTTTGATTGATGATCTGACGACATAGTTCCGAACCTATCGAACCACCAGCCCCTGTCACCATTACATAACGGTTTTCAATGCAGCGACGGAACAGGCCATCGATAGGTTTGACAGGATCTCGACCAAGCAATTCAACAATATCTATTTGCCGCAATGTATCCACTTCCAGACGACCACTGACGAGATCTGCAGAGCCAGGAATAGTCAGCACTTCAATTGGTAGATCCTCTAGCTGGTTAAGCAGTTTTTTACGATTTTTAGCACTGGCACTAGGGATCGCCAATAACAATTTGTTGACTCCATATTTTTCAATCACCTTAGTCAGTTCTAACCTGGAATACACCTTAATACCAGCTACAGTGATATTTTGCAGTTCTCTGTTATCGTCGACAAAAGCGACCGGGTTGTATTCCGGGCCGTGTTGTAAAGACAAAGCTAATTGACGACCAGAGGTGCCTGCACCATAAATAATCACCGAGGTCTTACCCGGTGTATACTTGGCACTTATAAGCCCCCTGACAAACAACCGCGAGCCAGCAGTAAATATCAATATCATAGCAAAATATATTACCGGAACAGAACGAGGTAATCTTGCTTCAAGCAAGAACGAAGCGGCAACCAGAATAATGGTTGAAGCCAAACTACCAACCAGTAGGTTTGACAGCACCTTAACATCAAGGTAGCGGATAACGGCACGATACAAGCCAAGATTAACCCATACCACCAAAGAGACAATGACGGTGACAATCAATGCCTGATAAACCGGCGGAGTTAACCACAAGAAACTCTCACTTGCCAAGCGGGCGTAGAGGGCAATGAAAAATGCCCCGGCAATAAATAAAGAATCGAAGAAAAGCGTTATCACCCGCTTGGTGACACGAGATACTTCAAAGAAACGGTAAATCAAATTGATCACGGATTTTCCCCAACAACACCACGACTAAAACAGTGTGAAATATGAGCACAAAATTTTTTTGCTATTCTATCAAAGGCTGCCACGCATTTATAGCACCCTGCCGAACAAATGGTCAATAAATTAGGCATTAATGGGATTTTGTCTGATCGTTGTGGGCCGATCAGTAAATGTTCCCTCCACAGTATCCCCTTGGTGGGGATCAGGCGATGCATTTACAATCAGCCAGCTAATACAAATCATCCAAGGCAAAGAGTGATCGAGATAGTAGTCAAACATCAGATTGACAATAGCCGCAGCGACCACTCCTGAGCGTGCCACCCCAGCCCTGCGAAGCAGGCGATAAAAGAAGGCCAAAGCGAAAAGCAAGCCCAATAGCCCTGCATCAGTTACCATCTGTATAAACAGGTTATGGGTATTATTGATATCCGAGGTGGAAGTTGCTCTGAGTTTAAATCCGCCGCCGCTTATCCCCAATACCGGATTGTCCTGCCACAACAGTGTCGCCTGTTTCCACAACACAAATCGGGCCTGAAAACTAGCATTTTGCACATGAGGTAAGAAATCACTGACTAACAGCGGCTGATCATTTTTGATCTTCTGGACATAGGGAAAAATAGAACCTAATTTATTGCTTGCGGAAGTACTTTTGAACACAATCACGTGCACCGAGGCCACTATAATCAATAAAACCAATAAAGCCTTACGGGAGTGTTTTTTGACAAAACCAAACAAGATCACTGCCCCACCGACCACAACTGTCGCCACAAAATTGGCCGAACCAGATAACAGCCCAGCGGTGATGAAAATCAGTATTAAAATGGCAACTAGCCATTTTGTCCCAGCGCTAATGGTCGACAACCGAGTTCGTATAAAACTCAACAGGCATAATGTGCAAAACGCCATGACCGGACCAAAATCGGTGCTTATACTAAACAGTGAATTGACGTTGCGGTTTGCCGGGTCGTAAAGTGACGAAACAAAAAAACTGGTCAAGGTCAATGTTGAATCAAAATCCACTGCCTGCCAGATACCAACAAACGCCAATAGCGACAGTCCCCCCCAAGCAAACGGAGCATCATAGCGACAACGATGTTCTTGCCAGCGATGCCGCTTGAGACTAAACAATAACAACAACATGCCAAATCCAGTCCACAATGCAATTGGGCCAACACCATAATAAATTATTTGCCACAGTCCCTGATATCGTTGATGATTAAGGGCAAGTGACAGTAAACTGACAACCACGTAACCGAGCGCCAGGGCAATTTCAACCCGATAAAGCTGCCAAACTATTGCATAACATCTATAGCGGTGGATCGTCACTACTAAGGTCAGGGTGATAAGCAAGAGGGTGACCGGAGCAAATGGTATCGAAAGGCCAAAAATGGTAGCTGGGTTGAGGAGAGAAAAAAACAGCAACAGGATGAACAAACTGCCGTGTCTGGCCGGCAAGCGATCCAACCGAGACACCACAGCGTTGTTAATGAGAAACCCCAGCTCTTCTGATCACTTTGATAAAGGTCAACCACAGAATATAAATGTCAAAGGTCAATGATTTCTTTATTAAATATTCGGCATCAAGCTCAACTTTTTTTGGGATAGACAACTCATCCCGACCATTCACCTGGGCCCACCCGGTTAGTCCGGGGGTAAGATTGCTAACACCTTTTTCAGTTCGAAGGTCGATTAGGTCGTCTTGATTGTGCAACGCGGGACGCGGACCAACTAGCGTCATATCACCTTTCAAAATGCACCAAAGCTGTGGAATTTCATCTAGACTGGAAGTGCGTAAAAAACCTCCTATTGGTGTCAATACCGACGCCGGACTGGCCAGCAAATGAGTCGCCAATTCTGGGGTATCCTGACGCATACTTCTGAATTTAGGCATATCAAAAAGGATGTTATTTTTACCAACCCTTTGCGACCAATACAATACAGATCCGGTTGAAGTAAATTTAACCATTAGGGCAACTATAACAAAGGGTATAAACAGCATAATCATCGCTGTTAATACCAAAACGATATCAACCATTCTCTTCATTTAAAAACGCCTGTACAGTAGATTGTAATGCCTCTTGCATTGTTACCGGTGGCTGCCATTCAAGTGTTGATTTGGTTTTGCTGATATCGACCTGCAATGAACCGCACAACCTAGAAAAGATCCCTGGTTTGCCGATAATTTTTGCCCCCAGTGCGAGCAACGACATTGGTACCGGCAGTAACCTCGGTGATTTATCAAACGCCTGAGCCATTTTATTTAACAACTCAGTCACCGACACATCTTCGTCATCACTGACTAAAAATGTTTGATTGGCCGCCTGAGGATGGTCGATGCAGGTAAAGATAAGATCGACCAGGTTATCCAATGCCACCATGCTGCGTTTATTGCTGATGGCCCCAAGCGGCAACGGCAAGCCTTTGTGTGACAACGAAATCATGGTGCGGAAATTGGCTTTCACACCTGGCCCATAAATCAGTGGAGGGCGAATAATAACCACTTCAAGCGATGACTCCCTTGCCAGTTCGATCAGCACATTTTCAGCTTCAAGCTTTGACCGCCCATATGGGTCTAGTGGCGCAGGAGTATCTTCTATCGTATACGGATTGCCTAATTGGGTTTCTTCACCGTTTACTTTAATCGAACTAATAAAAATTAAACGCCTGACACCAGCATTAATGCACTGATTTGCCAGATTTTCGGTCGCAGTAACATTGATTCGGCGAAACTCTGCCAACGGGTCAGAGACAGTGTCGTTCATCACATGAACCCTGGCCGCAGTATGAACAACTGTGTCTACACCTTCAAGAAATTGTAGCCAATCAATGTCGGAACCAAGTTCGCCAATTCCAACCGACTCAATCCCCGATAAGCTGTTTCCAACTTTTTTGCGGGTAGCGGCTATCACCAGGTATTCCGTAAGTTCAATCAAACGCCGGACCAGTGCCGAACCAACAAATCCGTTAGCCCCAGTAACCAAAACTTTTCTATTCACAATCATTCTGCCCGATTCAACTGCATGCTTAGATGGATCGCTAAAGCGATTTTTTGAGCACCCTAAAGTAAACCGAATAACCGATGTGGGTTAACAGGTAAAGATATTTACGCCAGGCTAAAACCTTGCCTGAAGCCAATTGATATTCACCAAGAACCAGCAAAGTGCGTTTGATCATGTTTATTTTCGAACCAGAGATCTGACCTTCGACTTTACGATAGTGCAACAAAGTTGCCGACAGTTTAATACTCTTGCCGATAACCTCATGGATCTTCAACCAACATTCCATATCTTCCCGCGCCTTATAGCGTGGGTCTTCGTTAAAAGGACAGCGTAACATCAGTTCTCTGTCAACTATCACACTTGACGTAGCAGTGCGGAATCGCCTCAATTGCATGGCAAAGGTAATATCTTCAACCTCAATTTGTGTCAGTGGGGCAAACTCAATTTCTTTTTCATCGACAAAATCGGCCATTCTACTAGAACAAAAACGGCCGCCAAACTGTTTGAGATACTTCATTTGGACTGTTAGTTTCTCTGGATGCCAGATATCATCGGAATCCAAAAACGCAATCCATTTACCACTTGCATGACGGATCCCAACATTTCTTGGTCCTGCTGGAGCCCCAAAGTTTTTGTCAAGCGCAAGCAATTCAATTCTTGGCTCGTCAGCCGCCAAACGTTTGACCACTTCACAAGTTTTGTCTTTAGAACAGTCATCAATTACGATTAATTGCCAATTCTGATACGATTGATTTATTACAGAGCGAATCGTCGCTTCAATCAATTGTTCACTATTATACGCCGGCATAATTACCGAAACCAAATCGTCTGCCACTTTACAACCTCAATTTACAGCGCGGTTATCCGCTGCATGTTACTGCTAATTCTAATGAACGCGAAAAGCATTCGTTTATTTACATTAAGCTTTTTTGGCTTTAGCCAGTTGCTTTTCAAAATACGTGATGGTTTTTTGCAAACCTTGTTCAAGTTCAACGGTTGGTTGCCACTCAAGACTTTCTTTAGCTAGCGTGATATCTGGCTGACGTTGTTTAGGATCATCCTCAGGCAAAGATTCAAATACCAGCTTAGAGCCTGAATTGGTCAAATCAATCACCTTTTGCGCCAGTTCCAACATCGTGAACTCTTTTGGGTTACCCAGGTTTACCGGGCCAGTAAACCCTTCATCAGTATTCATCAGTTGAATAAACCCCTCGATTAAGTCATCAACGTAACAAAAACTGCGGGTTTGACTACCATCACCATAAATAGTTATATCTTCACCTTGCAACGCCTGAACAATAAAGTTACTGACTACCCGGCCATCATGTTGATTCATCTTAGGACCATATGTATTGAATATACGAGCCACTTTGATATCCAGATTATGCTGACGATAATAGTCAAAAAATAACGTTTCTGCACAGCGTTTCCCCTCATCGTAACAAGAACGGATACCGATGGTATTAACATGCCCCCAGTAGCTCTCTGGCTGCGGGTGAACTGCCGGATCACCGTAAACCTCACTGGTAGAGGCTTGAAATATTTTGGCCTTAAGGCGCTTGGCCAGACCAAGCATATTTATTGCCCCATGGACACTGGTTTTGGTGGTTTGTACCGGATCGTATTGATAATGTACTGGTGACGCAGGACATGCCAGGTTATATATCTCATCCACTTCAACGTACAGTGGAAAAGTAACATCGTGACGCATGATCTCAAAATGTGGATTTTCAAGCAAACCGACCACATTTTGCTTGCTTCCAGTATAAAAGTTGTCGACACAAATGACATCATTGCCTTCATCGAGCAGTCGCTCACACAAATGTGAACCTAGAAATCCTGCTCCACCCGTGACTAATATTCTTTTCACTTTAACTATCCTAAATAATGTTTATTTCGTTAAACGACTGTTTACACCACAGTTTTTAACGGCTCAGCTACCAACGGCTTGTTAACTGTGTCGAGCAACGCATCAGTAAATTGGGCGATATTGACGTCATTGTTGACATACAATTCGCCGACATCAGTCTGCTGCCAGACATTTTTGAAAAACTCATAAACCTTATTAATGTCCACCGCACTGTTTATCGCATCAACGATAGTTTGTTCTTTGAGTTTGCTCAAATTGTCGACAAAGGTTATCTCACTGGCGGTATTGTAAAAAGCATCACCAAGTGCTATTACTGGCTTTTGCAGCGTCAACGCTTCAGCACCCGTTTTAGAATTGATGGTGACCACACAGCTAGCTTTTTTCAGCACATCATAGTTATTGGTTTTCGGTTGCAACAAAACCACATTATCATGATTTTTCAGCAACTTTTTCAATGCTGTGTAACCCATCGCACCAATCATCGCAGGGTGTTCTTTGACTACCAGCTTATACCCTAAAGGCATTATTCTCGCAATATAATCAAGCAAGGCAATTTGATCCAGATATTCTGGTGAACGGATGGTAATAGCTGCGTCGCCAGGAACGTGCAATGGGAAATAAACAAACTGGTCAATTTGATCAAGGGTTTCGTAGAATTTGGCAAGACGCAACGAACGGCACAACATCAGCAAGTGATTTTTTACATACAAACCGTTGTAACCAAACTCCTGGTGTTTACCCAGCAAATGCTTGTCAGTCAACTTATTGATTAGTCGTTTGGCGTTCTTTTTGTTTAATACCTTCCGATAAGCAGACGCATAATGATGTGCATCCTTTTTCGGGATCACTATCGTTGATTTAGCAATAGTATCATCAATATATTTAACCACTTGCTCAGTGCAATCAGGCAACGCCGTATCTAAAGTGTCGCCAATGCGCGGCGAAACAAAACTGTTACGGGTAAAAAACAATCGGCCTTTTAAACACGATGGCTCGAGATAATAACAGTCGATAGACTCTTTAAGTGAAGCATAATAGCAGGCGAGTACTGAAACGAAACCTCCAAGCTCCTGGACCATCGTCACTGTATGATGTCGTTTCTTAAGCCCTTCGAGTACTTCTGATGCAGTTTTCAAATAACACACCAGCTTTTTACTCAGTTCTTTCGAATTGGTTAAGGAAAAATTGACTCGCTCATGGCTTAGCAGGATCCGTAAATCATCAATCCCATACCCAGCTAAAAAGGTCGCCAACGATTTGTCGTCCATTGGCGTATAATCGACAAAACTCTGTTTCTCGTATCCGCTGTAGCACTCAATTCCTTGACGCTCTATTTCTTCGGTGCTTCTGTCGTCATAAGAAATCAATACTGGATGATATCCTTTGCCTGAAAGATAGTGAGCAACCTTGACCCAAAAATCTGTTTGGTATATCGCAAGTGTGGTCATCACAATTGCCTGTTTATTGTTCATCTGTAAAGCCTTACTTGAGCCGTAAATAGGCACATTTAATACATTAGGCGACTATTATCGCCAACTAGAGTCAGGGATACAACTCATAACCCCTGCGGGTCATGCTTTATTTTCTATCACTATCGAAGCCATTTTGGCAAACGGCAATATGCCATTTTGATGACTGATACGCCATTTATCCTGATGCCCCATACTTTCACCTATTGCCTGCATATGGGCTTTGACACTATCCAACTGCAGCTCTTTGCTGGCTCGGTTGGCTGCAAAGGCCTGACGTATCTTGTTGATAACACGAGTCCCTACCACTACACTAGCAAGCTTGTAAAACCGATGTACCAAACCAAAATTAAGTTTGAGCACTACCGACATGCGATGTGAAAATGCCGATTTGTCTATTGCCTGGGCATTTCTACTAAGCATCTGCGCAACCCTTTCACCGGCCTTGCCGTCATTAAGATAAAAGAATTCCTCAATGTAATGTTGATAGATATTTTGTGTCTCAAGCTGATGCATTTTCTCTTCAGGCTTCGAGACGGCCTCGATTAGGTCATCAAGATTTTGTGCCTGATAGCTGACCTTTGACGGCAGAGGGGTATGCTGGCTTAAAAAGTCATTGTTAAGATATTCGATAGAAATCGGTGTAACCCCCATCATGTAACTGTCGATAGCAGTACCACAGTTCAGATGAATAATGCAGCTAGCACCAGCAATGGCATCAAATACGTCACCTCGAGGATCAATCACAACATTATCGAATTCTACAAAGGTCTTTTCATAAAACTCAGCATTTTCAAAAGGATGGGGTCTTATCACCACTTTTTTCCGAGGCAATGCTTTGGCTACACCTTTAATCTGTTCAATGAAACTAGGGAAAAGAGCCTGCATCTGCTCGTAAATGGTATCAACATACTTTTCTTCCCAACCAACCGACAGAAAAGATTTTTTTTCAGCCTCAGCTCCACCGGAAAACGCAGGGTTAATTGCTGAGAAGTTGGTGTTAACTAACACATGACCGTCATAATTAGGTTTCAATACCTTACGCCAGCTTGGATGACATTGATCATATCTTGGACAACCGGTTTTAAACAGATTCGATGGGGCAATATTACTGTATTTTACGAATGCTTCATGAACGTTACTGCCCCAAAAGAAATACCCCTCAAGGTATTTGTTCAAGTCATTTTCATCCATATAGCGGGCCCAGTTATCGGGTGAATCGAGATTGTCTTTTGACAGCACCCCACCTTCAGTATCGAGAACATACAACTTGATCCCGACTTCCTTACAGGAGGCCAAAAATGCCTTGTTGTTCAAACGGGCGTAGTTAACCACCAGACAATCAAGATCAGCCATAAACGTATCGATTACCTGATAGTACATTGGAATAACTACAACACTGTGACCAGCTTTGAGCAACTGACTGGATAGGATCAATAAGCCTTTTAAATCGCGCTTTGGATTGTCCAGAACCAAACCGATTCGCATCTTCTTTTCTTTCATCATTTTCTCATCAAACACATTTAATCAACTCACAGCATTGGCAAGTCTTTGCTTTTTCTTTTGCCGTTTTTTTATTTTGTTGTCTTTTTTAAGGAACTTAGCATAAACAGTCACCACAGCCATCATCGCTAAAAAGTAATACTCGTAATAACTGCCATAAAACGACTGTTGCAACAGATTACTTGTCATACCGCAGGCTAGAAAAACCAAGAATTTATCATTGGATTTTAACAGTCTTAGTAAATTAGCAACCCACATCATTAATAAAATCAACAACATATATACCGACTGCATACCAGCTGTAATCGCCCAGTGCAACAAAGTCAAAGTTGAGCCACCAACTTTTTCAGCAGCGTCCTTACCCGAATACATTGCCGCCAATGTCTTTTCGTCATATCCATAAGGATTCTTCTGCACAAGTTCGACTTTAGTAATAATCCCTAATATTCGATGGGTTATTGAACCTGACTTGTTAAACATGAATTCAAAATATTCAGGTTTGGACAGATAAACCCCGTAACCAATTAGAGCCAATACAGGAAATACCAACAAAATCTTTCTGCTGGATTTTTTAGTGAATAACACAAAAGTCATAACACCACAGGCAATTGAGAAAAACGAAAATACGGAAAAAGTACTCAATATTGCAAATACGATCATGGCAAAAACCATTTTGTACATTCTACGGTCCTTGCTTTTTTGACTGTATTTGCTGTAATAATAACTGATAAACAACGAGGGGGTTAAAAAATAAGCCAGCCGATTTGTTTCGGTAAAATAAGAAATCGTTCTATAGTAATTTGGATCATTTTTAAAACCGGCAAGCCAGTTAAAATCGAGTTCGATTCCGCTATTGACAAAAGTTACACTTTCATACGACAAAGGAATATTCGCTACCATCAAAATAGCCAGCACAATAGCCTGGAATCCTAATAACGCACTGATAACTAATCCAACCTTTATAAATCGCTCAAGTAAACAGGGCGATTGATAGAACGCCCCGCAGATACAGATGAAAAATATCGTTCTCAGCACGTAAGAATGGAAGTAATAACCGTTAACAATACAGTAGAAAACGGCAACAATCCCCATAACAAGGAAATAGCTAACGAATTGAGACATTTTTCTGTATCCCAACATGGCAAACAAGCCGATAGTGGATAACAAAATAAGGTTTTTTAATACTGATGAAGTGAATGAAGAATAGCCATAGATCATATTTGGCCAGTGAAGCATTACTGACGCCATGATAATGTATACCAAATATCGCATGAGCTAATCTAAATTCTTCTGATGTTTACAAGTACAGTTTTGCAGCCCCAAACTGTGATCCCGCAATTTAAATATTTCGGGTTATTGAATTTGTTATGCATGAAAACCTGACAGCCCAACGTTTCCTATACATTTTGCGCTCCAAAAGCCCGGCATAATACATTATCCCTGAACTTTATCAACTTTATATTGAACGGCAACAAGGGACTTTTAAGTTGCTATTAAATCGCGCTAAAAGGTTTATTCACTGTTGGCACTTGCTTCAATCAATAAGAGCGTTTATTCTTCCCCCATTTTTTCAAGGTGTTTTAAGGTGTTTTATTTTTCATTCAGTGGGAAAAGGCATTCTTAAGGTCTTAGAGTAGACCCCTTACGCATTTGATATACTCTTGTAAAACAGAACAAACTCGCCAGATTACAGACCGAACCAAGGAATGTTAAATGCTGTTTAATTCACACGAATTTATTTTCTTTTTTTTACCGATAACCATTATCGGCTTTTTCTTCCTCGGCTCGAGAAATCGATTTGAGTGGGCTATGCGATGGTTGGTATGCTGTTCGTTATTTTTTTATGCTTGGTGGAATCCGGTTTATCTTATCTTTATTGTTTTTTCTATTGTATTCAATTATCACTTGGGTTCAGGGCTCAGTCGCCCCCAAAGCACTACAAAATATCATCAAAAGCTCTTTTTGATCATGGGTATTACCACTAACCTGGCATTACTCGGTTATTTTAAGTATGCCAACTTTTTTGTTGAAAACGTTAACCTGCTGTTTAGAACTGATTATTTCTTGACGGAAATAGCATTACCACTGGCAATTTCATTTTTTACCTTCCAACAAATTGCATATTTGATAGACGCCTACAAAAAAGAAACCAGCGAATATAACTTCCGTAATTACTGTTTATTCGTAACTTTTTTCCCTCAGCTAATTGCAGGACCTATTGTTCATCACAAAGAAATGCTGCCGCAGTTTGGCAACAAGAAAATCTACCGTCCCAACCCTGAATTTATCGCAGTCGGTGTAACTATTTTTATGTTGGGATTATTTAAGAAAGTGGTTTTAGCGGACAACGCCGCGGTTTATGCTACCCCCGTATTTGAAGCTGCAGAACAAGGGGTGGCGATTTCGTTTTTCGATGCCTGGGTTGGTGCTTTGGCATATACCTTTCAGCTTTACTTTGATTTTTCGGGATATTCAGACATGGCTATTGGTATAGCTAAAATGTTTGGTATCAGCCTACCATTGAATTTCAACTCGCCTTATAAGGCAGTTAATATCGTCAGTTTTTGGCGTTGTTGGCATATCACGCTATCTCGATTTCTAAGAGATTACCTCTACATTCCCCTTGGCGGAAATAAAAAGGGGAAAACTAGACGGTATATCAACTTAATGACGACTATGGTCCTGGGAGGTCTTTGGCATGGAGCTGGTTGGACATTTGTTATTTGGGGAGCGTTACATGGTTGCTACCTGGTTATCAATCATGCCTGGCATTCAATACGAAAAAACGTGTTCTCTCATGATCTAAAACAATCTTCCATGTTAGGAAGAGCACTTTCAAGAATATTGACTTTCATTGTCGTTGTGGTGGCCTGGGTATTTTTCAGAGCAGAGACTGCCGATGGTGCAATCAATATACTTGCCAGAATGTTCGACTTCAGCCAAATGGTATTGCCAGGTGCTTATGAACAACGTCTGTCCTCAGTGGCCCCGATACTCAACACTTTGAACATAAGTTTTGCGGGGGAAGCCTTGGTATTTAATCCACTTTCGGTTTTGCTGATTATGCTGCTCTTTTTCATTGTATGGTTTATGCCAAGTACACCGCAATTACTCTATCGCTATTCGCCAGTACTCAATGCCGAGGTGTTAAATGCTCATGGCAAATCAATAATAAAATTTTCACCGAATATATATTGGATCACTATTGTGGCCGTATTAGGAAGCCTGGCTATTATAAGTTTGACCAAAGTCAGCGAATTTCTGTATTTTCAGTTTTAGGAGGGCCAAAGCATGAACGGCTATCTCAAAAAGTTAAGCATTGCAACTTCTTTTGCTTTTCTGCTATTGGCACCTATCGTGTGGATGTCGCAATACTATGGCCTACCATGGCTTCAGGGATTGCAATTAGAAGCTTTTCAATCAGCCAGAATCAGAATACTTGCCATTGTCATTATTGTTGTAATGTTTTTTCACTTGCAATATTTCGACAAATTAAGCCGGGTCATAAAATGGTGGGTTATTTTTTTAACCCTGTTCGGCATCGAAATGGTGTCAGCCGAATTATATCCAGTGGAAAAAATAGTTAAGGTAACCCAGGCTGATGAACAACTAGGTTGGACTTGGATACCGGGTGCTACCCGAGAAACAGATTACGATGGACGCAAGTTTACATTGCGATTCAATTCTCTTGGACTTCGAGGTCCGGAAATAACTGAACATTCAGACATTTTGTTTTTGGGTAATTCTATTACTCAGGCTCAACATTTTCCCGAAGACCTGACTTTTGTAGGTATATTAAATGGCGTTAATGCTGGATTTGATGGCTACAATACGATGAGAGAACGCGATCGATTTCAACGTGATTTGCACAAACTCAATATCGATAAAGTGGTACTGATTGCAAGTGCTGGCGATATAATGACGGAACAATCCAATCGAGATGCGATTAAAGAGACTCTCGCCAACAACACATCCATTGCAGGTGTCAAAGACAATTTTTTTCAGCAGCTACTTACGCCTTTAGACCAGTTAGCAATGAAAAAGTTATTAATCATGAAGGCTAAAGAATCACAACAACGAAAAGATGACTACTACACTTCAGTCGTAATGCGTACCAGAGACACCCACACATGGAAAGAGTGGACACAAGCCATATTGGAAATAAAACAATTAGTTGGCAATAACAATTTTTACTTTGTGTTAAGCCCGCCGCGATCGATTGTTGAACTGTATCGCAACGGCACCAGAAGTTTTTGGGCAAATGAAAACATTAAACAATTCTGTCAACAAAACCAAATACCTTATCATGACTTACTACCGGCTTTGGCTGAACTGCCGGGAACTCAAACCTATGTTGACGCTGTGCACTTTAATGCTAAAGGGCACGAAATTGTCGCCGCAAGTATTAGCGAGTTTCTAACCAAAGCTAACTAACCTGAACTCGGGATAAGAGAGGGCCGTAGAGCACAGCTATTTTCACCGCTAACTGCCCCAAATTTTCTTGCTTTAGATGACTAAAGCGGCGTAAATTCGTGTTGTTAGCGAAGAAAATATCAGCACTCTTCCAAATTTAAGCGGTAAAGACGACGAATGGAGAGCAGACCCACCTTATCCCGAGTTCAGGTTAACTAGATCCGCACCGGTATACCAAGAATTGGGCATGTAGTTGTAAACATTTACGGCTGAATGTCCTTTTCTTCCAATATATTTCCGCTGCAAGCCATCAGTGGATCACGGATAGTTAAAACCCAGTGCCACGAGGTATGGAGCTGGGAACAAGACATGTTCTTTACTCCTGTTAAATTGGCATAATTTATGTCGGAATGAAAAAAATCAGCCCATAGTGCGTCAACCCGTGACATGTTAGTTCGCCTGAGGTTTGCTTCAGTGAACCTTGCTCCGCGTAAATTAGCATCACTTAAATCAGCTTTAAAAAGGACCGAGTTACTAAAATTTGCAAGGCTCAAATTGGCGCCATTGAGCCGAGCCTCACTTAGTTCCGTCAGATGCAACTGAGCACTACTTAAATTCGCATTGGTTAAGTTGGCGCCGGTTAACGAGGCTCCACTAAAATCAGCACCGTAAAGATTAGCGCCAGTCAAATCAGCACCAGTTAAATCGGCACCATCCAGCTTAGCCCATCTCAAATCGGTGCCACGCAGTTGTCCACTGCGCAAAACAGCTGCAGAAAGTATTGCCCCACGCAAGTTTCCCTTCGACAAATCTTTTCCTTCAGCGATCTGTTGTTCGACTGTTGCAGGGTCAACAACAAAATCAGTATCAACGCTGTGGTTACGGACTTGCCATAAAGCCGCTGCTC
This sequence comes from Thalassiosira gravida, assembly GCA_037356215.1. Lineage (NCBI taxonomy): Eukaryota > Bacillariophyta > Thalassiosirophyceae > Thalassiosirales > Thalassiosiraceae > Thalassiosira > Thalassiosira gravida. The sequence goes on along the minus strand of JAZGVQ010000022.1, from coordinate 1,216 downwards.
CAATTATAAATATAAATGATAACGCAGCAATAACCCAACGCTCCCACAATCTTGGACCATGGATATCCGTGCTGCTTACAACCATTTTTACTACCGACTCCTACTATATCGGATTTTCAAAGACGAATACGCTATCACAGATTTCTGCTAAGGTGTAGCGCTACATATAATACCTATCGTTACGCAACAGCCAAGAGGAAAACCATGACAGCGCCCAAGTGTCGGTTATTAAAATTTGCCAATAAACATCGTGCCATTGAGCAACTGGCGGCACAAATGTTGCCAGCCATCAACGACAAAACCACGGACAAAACCCTGGTTTTGACCGATGGCAATACCTGTCGCCCCTTATACCAACGATTGGCCGAAGCTCAGAACGACTGGTCACACTTGACGATATTACCGTCAGACGAGCGTTTTGTTCCCTGGCAATACGAACGCTGTAACGGTGCAATGATTGACAGACTATTGCCCGATAGCGCTAAAGTCGTCGATTTAGCAGATGGTGCCGTACAAGATTTAAATAGTCGTACTGATGCACTGAACGCTCAGCAGTGGGACAAGATCCTTCCGGTGACGTGGAGTCTGTTGGGACTAGTACCTCAGATCATAAATACGTTTAAATTTGATCAATATCTGAACGGCTGTTCACTTCCAGTGGATTAACTCACTTCAGGACCAGCGTGTTCTTATCTTCTATAAACCACTCATATTCCTCTCCTTTTTCCATTTCCATTGCTTCAGCGATGGCTGCCGGCATGTTGATGTAGAAGGATTTGGTCTTCGCACGTTGGACTTTTTGTACTTTTATTTTGTAACCCATTTCATCTCTATCTTATAAATTATATAATAGTATATAATAGTATATATACTACACATGAAGCCTTGCTAATATGAACTGTCTGTTCCCTTTACAACACGCCGACGAGATTTTACAACTCGTTAATGACCTCAACCGCTGTTACACCATGCCTGCATATATTGCCGGGAGGCTAAGAGTTTTACGTGAATGTAATCAATCCTTTAATTTAACACAGGTCGCCAATAAATTGGGGCGCTCAGTCACCTTTAGTTAGCCTGAGACTGACTATCTCCCCCAGGTGATCGATAATCAAGTGGAGTTTGAATCCACAAGACCATCCCATGGTCCCTTTGCCATGCTTTGCAACTTCGGCAAATACCTTGTTCCTTTTGGCCCGTATGATATGGCAAACCT
>JAZGVQ010000021.1:0-30187 GCA_037356215.1 Thalassiosira gravida | reverse complement strand
TCAACGCTGCCCATATTGGCTTCGCCCTTGACCACATTTGCTGTCACGGCATCGACGTTGACCATATTGGCCTCATCGTTGGTCATATTGGCCATCGAAGCATTGTCGTTGGCCATCTTGGCCATCATAGCACCTGCGTTGGCCATATTTGCCATCATGGCATCAACATTGGCCATATTGGCTTTGCCGTTGGCCATTTTAGCCGCCAAAGCACCAACGTTTGCCATATTAGCCATATTAGCCGGCTTGGCATTGAGGTTGGCCATATTGGCCTCGTCGTGGGCCATACTAGCCATCGCAGTAATGCCGGGACCTGTTGCTTTTTTGGCATCGATCTTCTCATCTTCGATGGAGGCTTCAAACTTCTTTGCCACCGCCTCAGCGCATCCTGCCTTGTTTTTTCTTGCTTTAGCATTCGAATGTTTTGATACGATGGCCTTCTTGCCCATTGCGTTTCTTGCTGCCTTGTTGTTGAATGATTCCATGGCCTCCGCAATCTGTCTGGCATTGACTGCCGCTACCTCTGTGGCCTTAGCACCGGCACCTTTGCTGCCCACAACATTGGCATCTACGACCGTGTTGACTGCGATGTGTCTTGCATTGTCTGCTGCCACCTCTGTCTTCTTGCATACGGCCATAGCCATATTGGCCTTGGCATCTTTTATCTGGACATCTGCAGTTACAGTACTTGCTGCTGTACCATTCTTCTTTTGTGTACCCATTCCTGGGCTAACATGATTCTTGGAGGCGTCAACTTTCTTTACCAAGGCTCCTCCTCTTGCTGCTTTGGTGTATCTTCCACAGCAGTATTTGGTGCAACTATGTCTGTTGACTCAGTATCTGTATCATCTTCTTGATATCTTTTTTCATGTCTTTCTCTCTGTCCTCGCCTGGCTTTGTATCCTTCAGGCTTGTTGTGAGGGTCTTGACATCCAATAGCAAGGATAAGTGCACTATCTACACTACTATTACTCTTGTCCACAATATCAGGATCTGGTTTCTTCAACTTTTTTGGCTTGCCATTATTCTTGTCTGATTCTTGATGGCTGGCTTCAACTACAAGCACAGTGATGAATTCCTCATCAACCTGTGCTTCCCAGTGATCTCCCAATGCACATGCTGCATACTCAATTACCTTCTCAATCTCTCCAGGATCATTCAGTTTGAATGAGCTTTCAAGGTGTGACTCAATTGCCCTTCTCTGATTAGCAGTTACAGTTCTACAATCCCTGTCAAATGCCATAAGTAGGCAATACTCTGTCATACTACCAAACCACACAGCATTGTCTCATGTATACGGAAATGCTCTCCCCACATGCACCCAGGTCACTTTTTCTTTTCCATGTATTTTCTTGTGAAGCTCCCTCCATTTGTTCTTTGCAACCTCTTCTATGATGTTTCAAAGGCTTTCTTAATTAAAATAATATTGATAATACATCATTTTTACCTTATTTGATTGGACAAGTGGTCAAAACCCCGCTATTTTTAAAGCTTAATGTAGTTCCAGTCTTAACATTAAACACTGAGATTATTTTAATTAAGCAAGCTGAAGAAGCTCACTTTCTACGTTTACTTACTTGTTCATCCACTAAGGTACCCACCAGTCTACTAAGTATGCTGGTGGGAAGTTTAAATTCAAGCAAGGTGGGAAGTTATGAATAGGTACCCTTCGCAAGTACCAAGTTCCCCATGTAGCTCTCACTGACGTGGTGTATATTTACATTCTACTATACCACCTCATCTGACCCCTCTGGTACGTTCTGTTGTTTTGGTGGCCAGTGCATTGGACAGGCATATAGTAAGTGGAATCTTTGTTGGCACTTCTGTTATTGTCAACCTATGGACTTGGTATATGTACCTGTAGAATAGATCTACCCCAAGTGTGTCAGCTGTAGGGTACAAATGAGCCAGATAGCTCTGGTGACAATGCACAAGGCAACCAAGATGTGTATGGTAGGGATGGAAAGGAGAGTATAATGAGGATCTGCAGCAAGCTCATCTTGTGTCTTGGACATTGTCTCTATGATGTACAACTTGGAGATTGATTGGGTTAACATGTCCACATACCTTGGTTGTCTGCTACCAATGGATGATACTGGTATCCAGATAGTATGGGGCAACCTCAGGAAGGCATGCAAGCACTAGAAGAGGCTGTCTCATCTTGTGAGGTCAGAGAATATGGACCCCTGTGTGGCCAGGATGTTCTATAAGGTAGTGGTACAGGCGGTCCTTCTATTTGGTAGCAAAACATGGGTCCTGACACCATTGGTAATGAAGTTTCCGAGAGGGATTTCATGTTTGGTCTGTATACCAGATGAGAAGGTCCAATAAACCCAGTGAACACCCATAGACTAGGGTTTGGAGTTAGTCATTGTCAGCATTGGTGTTGAAGGAAGTGGGCCTGTCTAAAATTGGTCACTGTAGAAAAGTGTGTAGACAGACTAATGCTGCCTATATTTTGGACCAACCTATTTTTGTTTTCTATAGGGATGGTGAGAGACAAGAAGGTACCAACTCTCATCTCTGGTGGTGGGAACAACCTGTTGATTGACATTTAGCGAGGGGGTACAATGGAATCTGTTGTAACCAATGACAATCAATTGGGAAGACATGTGGCTGGGGGCTAGGACCAGTACCAAGTTGGTATGGGGGAATAATAATGAGGTGGGCTAGGGTTATTTTTACCTGTAGGAATAACAGTAGTATTTTGAGTTCTAACATGAAAAGCCTCGGTGATGAACAAGCACTGTCCTATATATTGATAGATTGGCAGTGGGTAAGATGCTTTGTCACTGATGGCCAAGTTACACACACACTTCTCATATTTGTTAGCAACTTTGAATTTGGTATTGTGGGTGTCAATCATGACATGGGACTGACCATGTATCATTTCATTGACATTTGGAATATGAGTGCTGTCCAATTCAAAATTGAATTCAAAGTCAAATATGGTGAGGAATTTGATAAAGATTGTGCATAAGGAGTAGTAAAAAGAAGTAATGGCAATGATGTTGTGGTTTTAGACCAAGCACAAGTAGAATTTGAATTTGATTCCAGGTCAGTAGTCACCATAGTCAGGCAGGCAGGTGGGTGGAAAGTTTTCTTGATCATAAGTTGTGGTTATTGTGGCATTGGTCAGAAGGAGAAGAATTACTGACTGAGGGGGCTGAGATATATAGTTCAAGGGAATGCCTGATATTTTAGGAGAATAGTGGTATCACCTTATTATTTGTGTATGCACATGTATGTTGCAGCTATATGCACATCCAAACCAAACTACTCAAGAGACCCAGGGGTTAGTCTGCCCTGTATACTTTAACATGTAATACACATTTATATAGGACTTATCTAACCATTAAACTGTATGAACATTGCCATGAATTAATGGATACATGCCTAGAGTCACCGTGGAGTTTTCATTTATCAATAAATTGTATTCATGAGGCTACTGCTGGTCAATTTGACCAGTTCCAATAGCACAGTATCTCTCAATGATATATTGACAAGGTATTTTGATAGTTAACCATGAGATAGGGTAGTTTGGAGTCAGGTAGGGAGGCAGGTAAATCAGATGGTCTATGATTCCCAGAATAATAGTTAATAGTAAACATAATAATTAATTTTTACCAATACCAATACACGTATATAATATTTACAAATAGATTATTCAGGATGTATATTAGGATTTTGGACAAAATGTTCTCTTTTTAGTAGGTCTATATCCCTAAGATGAGTGGTAAAGTGATATCTTATGTCATTTCAACACTTATGAGTAGCATTGTATAATATCTTACAATCAGTATACTATAAACAATTGTAACTGTATTACTTGAAATATCAATATACTGGTAAACTTCTATCACCAGTACAAACCATAGATATTCATAAATTGCTTCATTGTAACACAAAATTATTATGTTTCAGATATATCCATGAAGATCAATTGGTCTTGCACAGCTACTCTACAACATCTCATATCATGTTTGATGTTGTATATTATTAGCCAATTGAGTGATATTGAGAGTAGAGATGATTTATATTCATCATACATTGTATGTAAGTGTCTGGAGATCACTCTATACTCCAATTATGGCAGTATGTGGTATATTTAGACCAGGACTGCCACTAGACTGTAATTTGAAAATAAATTCATTCATGACAATGTTACCATCGTATGTGGCCTGTTTTGTGTGTAAATAACTTCTCCAGAACATGTAAGATGAGCATTTTGATGGTTGAATGGTTAGCAGGCTCCTATTTTTTGCTGAGATCCATATGGTTTTGAAATATGGGTAGAAGGTGGGTTAAATCTTTTATACCTGATGTGACAGCTGGCCTATCAACCATAGGCATGTATGTTTTAAAGTTGTATGTCCCTATCCAATTGATTATTGTTCGATGTATGAATGACTAATATTCATCATGTATCATACATCATACATCTTATTTCCTGGACAAGAGGTCCATGATCACCGTCAAATAATCTGGATATAGTGGAATTAGTAGTACTAGAGCAACTAGTACCTAGTACTGGTGCATCAATTGGAGTCTAGATTTGGTCCAGCCAATCCAACAGCAGCATTATCCCCTAGTGGAATTTCTATCTGGAGAGGAATATTTGAGGTGATCCAGTTTGTCATTATTGGAAAAATAACATTATTTGTGATTAATTGTGTTAGCAGTCTCATTTTTTATATCTAGGCCCAGGCAAGAGAAAAAGACTATTCTGACATCTAAAGTTGCACTCAAATTTTCTAAATTGTTAGACCCATCACCCAACACTGGACATATAGTATCTCCACACATATCTTCAAGTTTGGCACTGTCAATTATCATGGTTATCAAATTGTTGGTATAATCTGATAGCTCAGTGTTATAGCTGTCAACAAAATCTTTGTCAAAATCATGTTCTAAATATTCCAGTCCTCAAACTTTCCAAAAATACATTTCTATCATCCTCAGTTGACACAAATATTTGTGGGTGTGATAAAAAGGGTGCCTTATTGAGAGTCTACCTGAGTGATATGTCTCTAAATACAAGGGGATGTCTCCATGGAGATGATTTTGGTAGTCTGTAGTGTTTGGTGAATCTCATTTTCTTGGAATGGAACCAAAATCAAAGCAGGCTGTGAACTTGTATATATTTAGGGGTACAATTCTATACCTTAATTTTGCTAGCTTAGTCCAACAAAACTGCTTGTAAGGTAGAGTGATGGGAGAAGCATGATGATAAAATGCACATAGGTAGATTCTATGCCAAGGGTATTTATATTTATCTGTTGGGAATCCATAATAGGCTGGCTGAGGATGGTATGTTGGGTAGAAATATATGATTTTCTATTTTAAATGCTATGGATTGGGATGTATATACAGCTGGAAATGACAATAATAATGTGGATGTGAATTTAGTTAACAGGAATACAGGTAACAGCTCATACATGAGCCTCTTCAAAAACATCTATTTTGAAGGTGAAACTTAGGGCATGCTAATGCTAGCTTTTCCCCAATTATTTGGCAAGTGTAGGGACAAAGATTCATTGTACCAATTTCAATGCTGTGAAACTTAACAAGTGTCTACATTATTACCTACACATCATGGTATAAAACTACAACACATAGGTAAAATAGCTTTTGACTTTCCATCAAGTATGTGCCAAAAGTTTTTAGTTATTAAATTCCACCGCCAGAAACAAGATTTGTGTCAGAACAGTCACCAGTTAATCTGTTTGGCAACATATGACGGGCTCCCTTGGAACAAAGAGGACAAACCCATATGGAAGGAGGAAGAAGAAAGACTAATTGCTGGTAAAAAGTCTAAGAGGTTGGTGGTTGACATCATAATATCTTGTGGGAGTGATTGAACAATATGGATGTATCAATGAACTTCCAACAGAACTACTGGATTAGTGCAATGACATCAGGGGATTCAAGGTATAAAAAGTGACCACCACCAAGTGTTGAAGTGATGGGTGGAAAATTGCATTCATAGTATTCACTAGGTTACTGTCATGAGATGAATATGTTTGATCTCCCATCACAGCAAATTCAGGGAGAATGGTTCAATTGTATTGTGCATGGAATGGAAAGGAGATAAAACACAAGTAGACACCAAACAAAGTAGGGACCCTAGGTGAGTATATGCATCAAATTGATTCTAGTAATACATGATAAATTGTCTAGTCAGAATAACGTTTGTTTTCAAGGGCCTTATCATAGTAGATACCTCTACAGAATCATTGATTACTCTTAGCAATTTACAATCATGAAAGCATATATTGATGTTTATCTGTTGATGTTATTACTGAGTTAGTGAACTTGATGTTATCAAAACTGACCATAACATGTTTAGTGTGTGGTATTGTGATGTGTAAAATATAATTAATATATGCATGGCACAATATTTTAATGTAGAATATTCTAATATGGTCCCCTCTTGATATGGTACCCCCAGGTCCCTTTACCATCCCCTCTTGTAACTGGTAATGTCTAGATAGGTCATGAAATTTCTGCCAACAAATGACAGCTATGAAATACATGTGAACTTGATGCTAACAAACAACATTATGGCAACTAGGAAGATTTGTAAAAAAATATCTGATCACACCAGACATTGCAATGAGCCATGTGCCAAAAGACAGAGTCTAGTCCAAGAACCTGTGTCTGAGACAAACTACACTTAGACACATCACTAATGTGACTACTGTGCCAAATCCTGTCACCCCAATTGATTGTTGTGTATTTCCATGCACAACATTGAGACACGTTACTACCAAGTCAGGTCCAATTCAATGGTTTACCCTCTAACTAAGGTATCACCTTCATTGGGTCATAGGGCAGTGGTGACAACAACAAGAGGCCAATAGTAAAGGCGCTAGGACAAGGGTGGTAATTGATGTTTCGAGGTAGTATTCCATCACTAGATGCCAAAGTGTGACTTTGAACAAAAGCACCACCATAGTATTGAGGACACATGTGACATGGTTGTGTCTATTGCTATTGAGAAAGAGGGAGAATGTTTAAATGCACTCCCAAGTGTAGTCTCTGAATAAATCACCACTTCAACCTGGCCATGGGGCAGTAGTGGCAACAACAATGTTACATTAGGAAAGATGCTGGGACAAGGGAAACAATGGGCATCCTAAGATGGTATTTAAGCACTGAACACACAACCATGACCTTTAACAAATAAGCCATCAGGTCATGGAGAACACATGGGACACATGACTGGCAAATGCCATTGGACAAAGAGGTTGATACTGTGGATAGGTGCCTAAGTGTGGCCTCTGACTCAGGCACCATCTCCACCAGGGTGTACATTGGTGATGACAATGGCAATACAGCATTAGCAAAGGCACTGGGATGAGGGTGACAATGGGCATCTTAAGTTGACATTAATAATTTTGCAACAATGAAGGCAGATGCTGGGATGAGGCGGGCAACAAAGTGGCAACAATGATGGTATGATGATAAGGGTGGCAAATATTTCTAAAATTTATACACAACAATGAATAGGGAGATGTGGGTCATGGTTAGGTTATGTTAGTCCAATAGATTTATCCAGGAGCATGGTTTGGCTCAATTTTGTGGACTTGGCTTTGTTTTAGTACAGCTCCAGCGCATTGACAATTTGATGATGCCTAAGTGCTTATCTACTTATTAGACTTCATAAATTAGGCACTGCTTAGGTCGCAAGACTGAATTGTGTGGAGACACAGTTACTCTCTCCTAATTGCTTACTATTTGAACAAAAAAGTAAGCCAGATAATATTACATTATTATCCATTTGCCATGTTACAATTGGTCACTGTAGGTATGGATCATAATTAGAAACATTATCAACACAACATTGTGTTGGAAGTAGTATTGTTAGCTCACTTTACAAGCACAACAAGAGGAGCATTCATCTGCATGCTCTTAACTCTCAAAGGCATTGTAACACATACAGTAAGATAGAAACAAGCTCAATATCACAGTCTAAAATAATTAAACGTGCACAGCATTGTTTGTGTGAGAGGTTCAGCTCATTTAGTTGTCATAAGCTGAAAGAAGACTCAACTTCTCATCACTACATGTTCACAAGTATGAACTGCCCAAATTTGTCCATATAAAACTTTTAGAATTTTGTTATGTCAATAATATGAACCCATACTGGAATCAGTAGGGTTTCTTGTAACATAGAGAAAGAGTTCATTCACATTATAACTATTGCTCACAGTAGAGTACAGCTGCTGGTGTCATATCTGTGATAACTTTTATAGTATTAAACCTACATATACAGCTTAGGGTCACAGCAAACAAAATTGTCCATAAATTTTAAAAATAATATGAAAGATAAACAAACACTGACTCAGAAACCCAAAATGCTAGCGGCAAACACTTCTAAAAGTTGAAATAGACATCTAAAGTAGATTACCACCTGGTCATTTATATCATGAAATACACACTAGAGTGGCTAGTTTGGATTATGGAGATGCCTGGTGCTGTTTAAGACATTTCCAGCCTCCTGAACAGTAATGTGACAATTATTGAGTGAATACAACCAAATCAATGTAAGATGAGAGCCTAGTTTGTGCATAACTTGATTATAAAGCCCGTTTAGCCCAATCACAACAACACCACTCAAAATGGTTCTAGGACTAAATACTATATCTAATGCCAAATAAATCAATGAATTCTTCATGGCAGAAAACCAGCTTAATCTACCAGCTTGCTCTCAACAGAAGCTTACTGAAGGAGAGATTGCTTCAATCACCAACTTGGTTGATTTAAATGACAAGGATGTCTCTGCAATTGTGCAGATTCAGCAAAATCCTTAAAGAGATTGGTTATTGTGATCACAATTTCAAAGTACTACAATGAAACAAACTAAGAAGTGACACCTGAAATGATGATATTGCTGGTTCTCAAGAGGTTTTTGATGAAATTGGTAGCGCCAAAAGAAACTGTTGGCCCTCTAGAAATTACTCCAATGAAATCCAACAAACAAATGACAAAGTCTCTAGAATACTTTGATCTCCACTGTTACAATATCATTGAAAAGCAAGGATGTCCTGTCAAGTATATCTTTAGGCCTGATGCAAACCCTCCTGTGGTTGGTCCTGCATTTCTGTCAAATCATCCACACTCAGAAGAGAGGGGGAGACAATTACTTTTTACACATTTGACCACCCTCTTTGTTGTAATGAAAGTGGATTGGTTTATACCATGCTGAGTAATGGCCTGCAAGGTACAATATACCATGTCACCACTGTGAGATACAGAAACTTCATGGCAGATAAGATGGTTGTGGAGCCTATATGGCTGTGAAATCCAAACACATGGGAAAAGCTCTTTGTGATATCCAGATCAAAGCAAGTGACAGTTTCATCAAGGGACAAAAGTGGGATTGTCAAACTACAATGACATTTTAGTCTCATATTGATGGACAATGTAATGCCTATGTCAACTTAACTGAAGCATCCAATCACATTGCATATCAGCTTCCAAATGAGTGGACCAGAGTCACTCAATTCTTGGACTCGATTGTCTGTTTAGACCCAGAGTAGCTTGTATTCATTGCTGCTACAAAGAAGGATGACGCCAGCATGCACAACTCATTTGAACTAGCAGTCATATTTATTGCCCTATTGGATCATGTTACAAAAAAAGGGTAGCCAGAAAGCGCCCGGTAGTAGAATTTCATTGGCTTCCACTGACAGAGTCAACAAAAAGCTTGTCACCTTGGGTGTTGAACTACATTGGTACAAATGGAAAGAATTTATTGCATTGAATGATGCTTAGAAAGAAGGCTTTAAAGGCTGGACAGCTACTCAACCTGACAACAGAAGGAAGAATGAAGCTGCCCAAAAGACTGTGTCTGTTACCTAAGCTTCTTGCAAGGCTACAAATTTGGCCCATGGATCAAGAAAATTTAAATAGCATGTACAAAGTGAGATTGTGATAATGAAAATTGAAGCTGCTGCCAAAGCCGCCAAATAATCAGGCAATGATAACAATCAGAATATCTTGATTACTACAATCAAGGCTCTAGTATTTGTGACTACAATCAAGTCTACTATTAATATGGAAAGCACCAAAGGTGTTACAATCCAGGAGTTTGATGGAACTGAAGCAGAGAAAATAGCTGTGATCCAGATATGTATCATTCTCAAAAAGGGAAAGTTAGGAATCTGAAATAAGAACAAGTCATCCTGTAATGGGATGGAATTTAAGCTTAATGATCACATTGTAGTTGTGATCCTGTCAATGGCAGCCTATGAAGCCAATGATAAAGAATCCTCAACAACTGCGCTCAACCAATATGCCAATATGATACTTGTTGGAGGTAATGCCACTGTGATTCAAGAAATGGGGCATTTTGTGGAGGTGAATGCATTTGGTGACAAATTGAGTCAAATGAAGACATGGCTGTGTCATATGACTGTCCATACTAACACAAGATATTCCTGTTAATATTTAAAAATGCTCTTCACATACCTTTGATGAATCTTAAGTTGATACCCCCATTCATCATGGAAGAAAATGAGATGAAGGTTAATGCTAAGCCAGAGATCCACAGTGGTGAAGTATACAATTTGGTAACAGATCTAAGGGTTCTATTGAAGCTGCAAGATATTTTCTCATACTTTACAACAAGATCCTTGATTCCCAATGAGATAATGAATTATAGTACTTACGACATTGTATATCTCTTGCCAGATAGTAGCAATTGGAAGCCAACCAATCCAATTTGGGATGGACACCAAATCAACTCATTAGTGAGTAAGATGCTGAGATGCATTAACTTGAAGCATTCAAAGCTGAGATTGACAGGGTGCTGGTGCCATCTTTTGAGAAAAAATTCCAGGATGATATGATGAACAGTGAGGATTGGCTAATAGTTAAGGATCCAATACAAGCTCATATAGCTTCATCAGAGCCATCCCTTGACTCTGCCTTTTTTGGAGCTGATATATATAATCATCTAGTCTGTTCCAAGATAATGACTGCTATTAGTAGCACTAACATTGATCATAGCAATGTGAGTTGTTTGAGACTGAAATATTGGCCTTTATTGGAGCCACATCCACTAGCAAGCCAAGTGGCATTCCAGCAGAAACCTTATTGAAGATTTGGATGATTGACTATGTCACTGCCACCTGGATTTTGAAAGAGACAAATCAATTAAATCACCAATGTGAAAGTGAGAATCTACCAAGGCATTTTGGAACAAACAATCAAATGCTAAGATACAGGCAAATGAAGTCTGTATTCTACACTGATACCTTCTTTGTGTCTGACAAAGCTCCTAGTACTAGAGGATATACCTGTATGTAGATCTTTGCCTCTGACAAAGGCAATGTAAAGATTTATCCTGCAAGGAAGGTCAGTGAGTATCCCCAGGCCTTGAGGATATTTGCCAAGGATATTGGAGGCCCCAAAATACTGGTGACTGACTCATGCCCCTCTAACAAGAGTAAGGATGTGAAGGATTTCTGCAATAAGATTGGAACAACTCTGATAGTATTGGAAGAGTCAACCCAGTGGGAAAATTGAGTTGAACTCTATGTTGACCTTATGAAATAGACAACAAGGAAAGATATACATACCTAGCACTTCCCTATTGTATTGTAGGACTATTGTGCTAAGCATAGAGCTATGTTTTTCTGTCTCACAGCACAAGATCTTTTCCAACTGAATGGCACTTACCCCCACACTACAACATTTGGTGAGGAAGAGAACATCTCAAATCCCTTCCAATATCTTTGGTATACCTGGGTGTATTTCTGGGATAGAAGTGCAAAGTTCTCATACCCCAAGCTTTTGTTAGGGTGATATTTTGATCCAATGAATAATTAAGGGAATAAAATGTGCCAAGCCATCCTGAAACAGAATGGCAAAATAATACATTGGCAAAGCTGTTGCCCTCTCACTGCTGGGGAGTTTGTAATAACAAATGAAACTGAACGTCATATAAGACTAAAGTTTGATCTTGTAATAAGAGAAAAGCTGCAAGACTCATTTAGCCTCCCTAATATGAGTCTCAAGGCTGATAAGTCCAATTCCCAAGAAGATGAGGAAACTTTTGACCCCTACTTTGGTGTGGAAGAGTCCCAGAAATCCTTTCCTGAATCTGACTGTGTTGATGCTACAGGAAAATTACTTTTCCAACAGTCAATGACTGATATACTGATCAACTTTGAAGTCCTACTCCCACATGGGGAGGATTTGTAGATGGAAAAGTTTTAGGGTGCACACTTGACACACAAGGATAAGTTGTTGCGAATCTAAATGACAATTCCTTGCTCAACCCGCTCATATGGAACGTTGAATTCCCCAATAGAAACATCAAGAAGTATGCAGTCAAAATTATTGTTGAAAATGGTTGGTGAATTGTGACTCTGAAGGACACTACTCAAACTTCACAAGTTGTATCATTGGTCACAAACGTGATGGATCCACAGCAAAGCCTGAGGACGCCTACATTAAGACCAAGAGCAGACAAATGAAACAATGTCAAACTAGGATAGGTTGGAGCTTTCATATAAAGTGAAAGGATAGAACTTTGAATTTGGTTCCACCAAGTACCTTGCAGAATTCAAATCATGTGGACATTGCTGACTACATTGTTGCATCTAGCTTAGACAAAAAGCCATATTGTGCCTGGTGGGTTCCTTACGCTTTGAGAAAGAGAGGCGTGATTGTCTCTACAATAAACTCTTGAGTGCAAACACAGACCTACAATTATGAAGATGATGTGCTGAATTCTATTGAAGATGCAATGCATATTGATCAAGAAAATGACAACACCCTTTGGGCTGATGGTCATGCTAATAAAATGGAGACCATTGGAGTTGCATTTGAGGTTCTACCATTATGATCCAAAATTCTGTCAGGCTGGAACAAATCTAGCAGCCACATTATCTAGGATGTGAAGACATTTTCCCCACAAAGTAAAATGGGTGAAGGATGGTTATCAAACCCCCAATCCAAATACTTCCACTTACACTGGAGTTATATCTTGTGAAAGTATCAGGATTATGTTGGTCTATGCTGTATTATATGAGATCAATGTGAAAGTAGCTGATATCAACAGTACTTACCTTTAAGCTCCTTTGTCAGAGAAATACTTCATAATATATGGTCCTGAGTTTGGACTTGAGAATATTGGCAAAGTTGCCCTGATCAGATGTGCCCTCTATGGAGGAAAAAGAGCCAGAAGATACTTTTAGTACCATCTTTGCAGCTGTATGGAACATCTTGGCTTTGAGTCCAGCAAAGCTGATCCAGATGTCTGGTTTCAAGAATCAAAGCAGAAGGATGACACACAGTACTATAAGCATGTGTTGATATACTGATGATTGTATTGTTATCTCTGACATTGATAAAGCAACTCTACGGAAGGAAATTAGAAAGTCTTTCAAGCTTGAAAGAAAAGTTGATTAGAAACCCTGACCAATATCTTGAAGGCAAATTACGTGAAATTTTACTTGAAAATGATGTTCATTACTGAGCCTTCGGCTCAACCCAGTATGTTCAAAATGCTGGAAACAATGTTGAACAGTATCCAAAGAAGAAAGGAGAGAAATTAGTAATCAAAGCGCCTGCTCTACTCAAGAACAACTTTTGTGTCAAAGTGAACATCTCCAAAGAACTCTGTGAGGATAAAGTATTGTACTTCCATTCCTTAATTAAAGTGCTTTGATGGATTGATGAACTTGTAAGAGTTGACATTAACACCAAAGTTTTGATGATGTCTTCACACCTAGCTCTACCCTGTGCTAGACACTTAGAAGCGGTTTTCCACAAATTTGCTCACCTGAAAAAGAAAAGGCACAACTCAGAAATGATGTACAAATACACTGAAGTTGAGATTGACAGATCAGTGTTTCCAGAAGAAGATTGGAGCTACTCAATCTATGGTGACAAAGACATGAATGGAGAGCTTCCTTTGAACATGCCAATCCCAATTTGAAAGTCATTTATTATACATGTCTATATTGACAGCAATCATGCTGATGACCAAGTGACTTGTTGTTTTAGAACTGGATTCATTATTTATTTAAACTCAGATCCCATTTACTGGAGCTCAAAAAAGCAGGGAAGCTGTAAGACAAGCACATATGGAGCAGACATGCTTACCATGAAGCATGCAACTGAGTTTGTCTGTGGTCTATGCTAAAAACTTCAAATGACGGGCATCCTGGTTGAGGAGCCTGCTTTCATTTTTGGAGACAATCAATCTGTGTTGCCAAACACAACAAACCCTGATTGCACAATCAAGAAGAAGATGCACTGCATTTCATTCTGCTCCATCTATGAGGGATGTAATAGAAAGAAATGGTGCACAGCCTACATTAGCATGGCTGAGAATATTGTGGACCTACTAACCAAGTCTCTCCCTTCTAGGGAGAAGCATTGGTACTTTGTGAGTAAGATCCTACACTGGTTGGGATCTAAACAGTAGGGATGTTGGATGACACCTACCCAGGAGATGGAGTTGGGTACTAGTGCCTAAGACTCTCTGAGCCTAAATGGCTCCAATTTTTATCTTTCATAAGGTCAAGAGACCTTGTTATATTTATATCAGTGGAAATTTAATCACTAATTTGGATGCAGGTTATAATCCCTGTGAAACAAAGCAAGGTTCTATATGGCTCTTGGCAACACAAACACACTGAGTTTGTTTCAAACCTCTTGCATTATGGGGAGTATTTTGAGCCTGTGTGTATTAGATGGTCTATTTATATCAAGATAAAGATACATATGTAACTAATACTCAGTTGGTGTGTAGATGGGCATCAGGGTGGGTCTAGCCAACCATTCATCCAACAATATTTATAATGTATCTAAAGATATTATTATCACATCAATTGTATTGAAATGTCTAAGTGCATCAATTACATTTGACTAGCCCACCATGTAATCATTTCACTGCATTACATTGACCTAAATCACATAGAATAGCTCTACAAGCTCATAAATACTTAGATCATCGGTTTGCTATAACATCACAGCCACAAGGTTGGTGGATCTCATCTAATAGCCTACTCCACTTTGGTGCACAATATCAACACTGTAATCTTCTGTAGCTTCTCTTTGTAACAACTGTAATAGAGAACGTCTTACATTTGCATCTCTGTGAAATATATTTAGTTGAATCACAATAACAGTGACAGCAAACTCCTTTTTGTTAACAAACCTCCCATCTAAAAAGAGAAATGATCAATCCCTAACGTTGGATCTTGCCATCTTAAGAATGTGGATGTTAAGATTGAGCCATTCAAAAGAATACACACAAGGAAGGGGGTATAAGATCTAACCATATTTAACAAAGATTCACACTATATTAGATTGTGACGGAGAGGCAAGCAACAAGATGCTAATGTTGTACTTGATAATTTCAGGATATGGCAGTAGCCTTGTGTCTAAAGCTTGGTATGCCGATGTTTGACATCCATGATATAATAATGCAGTAGGCAACACCATCCAATGCATCCAATGGCATGGAACCGGAACACAAGAAGGATGCGTGCAATCTTGTTTCATGAGTTTACATAGTCCTAACATATTTTCCTAGCACTAGCACTCCATCACTAACAAACACTCTTACAATACAGGGTTGAATGAGTCGGATTCTCAGTTGCAGTGCCATTTTCAGAGTAATCTCATTGGGCTGCACAAGCACAACAGACATCGTTGGCTGTCAGCCCACCATTAGCAAACCCCGATCCATACAGAAAACAATGATCACTATCCGATGCGTACCACAAGCAGTTGAATGTTGGGCCGTCGCTATCAAACCAACCAACCGGGTTGTCTTCACAAGGTCCTGGGGCGGGAGCTGGGGCATCGGCTTCCCATTGAGTGACGGTATGGCTGATCCAGTTGTAGCCTGCGCTGACCCGTGCATACACTGTGGGTGAGAAGAGAAGAGAAGAATTTAAGTAAATAAGAATGAAAGTCATGCAATAGTTCATATCGCCATCATGCGAAACTTACCACCGGGGAAATTAGGTTCAGCACACCCGTAGCCCCAAGACACGACACCCACTTGCTTCTGTTCCGAATTGAGTATAGGCCCTCCTGAATCGCCCTACGGAATTGCGTTAGAAGATTGGTTAACGTCGTCAGAAACAAGAAGGGGATTATCATAGGTATTCCTTACCTGGCAAGTATCTTGTCCCGGCCTAGCCGCACATAGCATGGTGCCAGTGATCGTGCCAGGAGCATAGTTTCCACAGGAATCATTGGGGGTGTAATCCACAGTCGCCTCTTGCATAACGTCGGGAGTGTTGCCTCCACTGGATAGCCTACCAAACCCCATCACGGTAAGTTCATGTTGACCGCCGTTATCCAGATCATACGCATCAGTGGGCGTATCTAGCTCCACAATGTCATCCTTGTATTTTTGAGTGCTCCATCCTAGCTCAATGACCAAGAAGTCATATTCATGCGTCACCTCATTGTAACACGGGTGACGAATAATTCTTTTGATGGGGATGTGCTCTGTATTAGTAAACTCGTTGATGTCTCCTGCGTCCACAGGGATTTGATGCATCCCAAGCGTAGCGAGGCCCGAACCAACCACATTTTCGCAATCTACGTAAATCAACAAGCAGTATACCAAATGAGAATGCTGTGACATACGGCACGAACACAATTTTGAATATTGAACTCACGAGCTGCGCTCAGTACTATGTTGCTTGCGATTAGGGAGCCAGCACATCCGTTCAAAAAGACAAAGAACTTGTACTTTCTAGGAGGATTTACTGCCGTGCCTCCGACAATCTCCGCGATCAGTCCATCCTCTTTCTCTTCATATTTGGTATTTTGATATGCAAAATCGCTGTTCTTCTCGAATGACTGTCCATTGCCCCATGGATTCAATTCGTTGGAGACGATTTCTTCGGCCAATGGTGAAACTGATGCTTCAGGGCACCAATTGGACTGTAGAATAAAAGAATAAAGCAAATGTTGTGTTTAGTATATTGGGACTTGAGATACTTCAAATAGTAGAAAAAATATTTCCTCGTAATTCTATTTCAAATCGTTACGACTTCACTCACCAGCTCTGGAGTCGGACCTGTAGTCGGCGATTGAGGTGGGCCCGGAGACGGACCTAGGGTCGGCGCTTGAGTTGGTACTTTGGTCGGTGCTGGAGACGGACCTGGTGACGGATGTGGGGTCGGTGCTGCAGTCGGCCCTGTAGTCGGTGTTGAAGACGGACCTGGTGAAGGACCTGGGGTCGGCGCTGCAGTCGGCGTTGCAGTCGGCGATGATATAGTCGGCGCTTTAGTCGGCGCTGGAGACGGTCTTGGGGTTGGTGCTGACTTGGACGACAAATTCGGATTCTTAGCGAGCTGATTCTTCTTTCCCGCCTTTGCAGTTTGTCCTCGCTGCTCAGCCTTGCCCCTGCGCAAGCGCAATGGTGGACTCGAAGAAAGGAGCAGATCAATGTAGGTTTTGTCCGACCCAGTTGAGCTTATGTCGGTGCTCGATTCTGCAGTAGAAGTCTCGGCATTTTTAAGGGGAAAACGACGACCACGAACGGACGAGTTCTCATTACGGCCCTTCTCGAAAGCGGGGGAGGCAGTAGCCAATGCCAATGTGGTAAGAAGAGTGAGTGCAAAGCTGTAATACGGCATACTTAGAGACGGAGTGAGAGAGAGAGGGATTTGTTTGTCTTGAGGCGTTTATTTGTTCCTTGATGGGGAAAAGTGTGAGACCAGGGGAGAGACAGTGAAACTGAAAATCCACTCGTTCCTCAGACTAAAATTGGGGTACAAAGGAGCACTGACGCAACCAATGAAAATGAGTTTCAAGTCCAAACGAATCGATTTGTTGAGTGAATGCGAATGGGCGCATAGACACCTGGAGAACCCGTCAACAACAATCGTTTCAAGCTATGAAGCATCGTCCAAACTAATCTAATCGGTGAGTGAATGCGACTGGTGTTTATTCATTCCTTGATGGAAACGTATAAGACCAAGGGAGAAACAGTAAAACTGAAAATCCACTCGTTCCTCAGACTGGAATTGGGGTACAAAGGAGCTTTGACGCAACCAATGAAAAATGAGTTTCAAGTCCAAACGAATCGATTTGTTGAGTGAATGCGACTGGGTACATACTAAACTTAAGAACCCGTCACCAACAATCGTTTCAAGCTATACCTAAATCATTGTCCGAACTAATCTAATCAGTGAGTACATGCGACTAGACATAACATGGCCCCGTGCCTCTTTTGATTGATTTCTCCTCGTGAAAACGTTCTTGTCGCATGGTGGGCAGTTACTTCTCATAAGTTTTGTTGCTTTAACACCCATTCTACTGTCTAACCCTTAAAACTAAAGATGCCATACATACATTTCTACTGTACAGTTGTGTTCAAATCAAGACCCCTTATTAAACAGGCTTAAACCTTGCTCAGCTTCTGCCTAGTCTAATCTCTTTGTTTTGTTTGCAGTCAATACTTTTGCCTTTGAAGCATTGACTACAAACAAGAAAAAGCAAATCCATTGGGTAGATCCAGAGACATAAGCCTGATTGCTAAGGGGATGTTGATATCAATATACTTGTAAAGTAAAGCCCCAAATCATTTCCCATTTAAAAATCTGATAGTGTCATTCAAGAAAAGGCTTCAAGAGTTATATTGGCTTGACAAGGAGAATCCATACGTGCAGCAAGATATGGTACCAAAAAAGACAAGTGGGGTGTTGAAGCTTAGGTATTGAAAACAACAGCTGCTTTTTAGGTGCCATTTATATCAAGGATATGGTTCAATACATTGTCAGAACAACTTCTGATGTTTATTAAGGAACAAAATATGGAACAAAGTTTTATTTTATTGTGATGTACTGGGCTGACCATGGTATGAGAATACTGTTACATGGTTGAAAAACACAATTGTACCTGGAACGACCCATTCAATCCATGACTGCTTGGTCAAACCAGAACTAGGACTGAATACAATGTTTGGAAAAAGATGGGATGGACATCATGCTGGTGATTCTGCAGAGATAGTGTATCTCGACAACTCACTGAATGTAGAAATTGTGCAAGCTACTTATCTTTACATTGTCCTGTCCCATTCTGGGATTGATTGTGGCAAGAGAGATCCCCATTTGTTTTTGTTTGCAACACAAAGAGATATGGCACATATCCATGTACAGAGAACAGATCCAGATACTGGTGTTGTGCCAATATTTGAACAAATTGTGCAAGATATGTACAAGGCTGTCAGTGGCATGCAGAAAATGCATGAGTCAAAAGCAGTATTTATTCCTGGTCTTGCTGATGGCAGGGTCCCAAGTCATCATAATGTAAGACCTTCAGAAAAGACTAACATCAATCATGGAGGTAAAAGAGAGAAAGTGGGATACAAGATTGAACACCTGAGTAACCCATAATATTGGCCAAACACGTTTAGCAATGTATCACCCATACCTGTGTAATTTATCTTGCAGTTTGGTTAGGTATGTACATAGCAAACTGCTAGATACAATAGGTAGGTGCCATAGATACAATAGGTAGATACCTACTGTCCTGGTTGCTAGATCCCATCTTTTATTTTGATGTGTGCAACATATTTTAGATTAGCATGTCAAAACGCCACTACCAGGATGGTAGTCTCCTCCTACTTTGGCAACAATCTTGTTTGGACCAAATCTGAGGATAAAGGCTTGTTGTCCATGGTGTTGGTAAGCACAATACCTAGGGGAACTGCCTTTTGTGACTTGTTCCCCAGAATGCTATTTTGGGTAACATTTTATTTTATCACTCATTGTCCCTTCATCTCAACTGTATCCATATAGTTTGGGCTCATGGTAGCTGTTTGAGCCTCTGTGCACACAAGAACTAATCCTATTTAGATAGGTCATTGTTGTGATTGTTTGGATTTTACAAGTCAGTTATAGATTGTCCAAATAAAATGTTGATATGAGTACAATACTAAAAAATATGAGTTAAAATCTCTGACTTTATTTTATAATCATTCGTTTCCACTGTTTGCCTTATTGAGCTCTCTCTGGAGGGCCAAGCACTCTGCCTTAGTTATCTTCTCTATGCCAGTCAAAATCTCCATCTTCTTGATCTATCTATGCCTGTCCAAAGCAGTATCTGCAATAATGATCTCTTTTTTCTTAAGGTTGTCAAGCTTATTGTTGTCCTCTATCTTCCACCTTTTGTAGGGAGGCAGAGGCATCTTGTAAGTATCCTTCCATTTCTGCAGCTTTGTATTCCTCAAACCTCTTTCCTTGACTGGGATCCAAGCTTCACGAGCTTGTCATCCTTGTAGTTGTTTAATTCGTGTTTGTGTGAACAGGGACTTTTCAAACTTCTGATGTTCCCACATCTCTCAGAAATGATCCCTGTCCTTCTCCATTTCTGCAGTGTCCTTGTCCAATTGCGCAATCTCCATGGCCTTGAAGAAATCCTTTGATATAAGGTGGCCTTCCCTGGTTGCTTTAAACGTTGCACTGTGAGTGTTGGTATTTACCAAAGTGAGGAAGTATTCTTGGGAATATAGCTCAGTGATGGTAACCTTCTTGATAGATGTGGGTGTGTCAGCCAAGATATCACAGTTGTACCCATATCAAGTTAATATGCAAGTTGACCACAAGTTTGTGTGTTGGATTGCCTTGCCAATATGAGGACTATAGTATTGCCATCTTTATCACTCAGCTGTTGGTGCACTTTCAAGTTGCACAAGCAAGCCATTGTCAAGGGGTGGCTATGACTTTCACTTATACATTCAAGGATACATCTATTGAGAACCCAATCTCAAATACACTGTCTCTAAGGCCAGTGTTTGACAAATGATCAGCATCTCCAAACACAACAATCGCAGTAATCCAAGGTCAGAGGGACATTAATAGCTTTGCTTTGATCCTATTTTAAAACAATTTGTCAAGGCCCTTTTGGAAGACAGTCTTGAATGGGCCGTAATTATGGTCCATCTCTTACAACACTGTTGTTGTATTGGGAACACCAGGGTCCATAATGAATCCCAGAAATGTAACCTTGCCAAGAGGTTCTTAAGCATTATCCCGGGTCCACTGTCAATTTTTAGGAGCACTCTCTTCTCTTTCCTGTCCCTTGCATTCAGATAAAGAGGGATGATCAAGCCAAAGAAGTATTTCTTGAACTCCACACCATCCATTCTGCCTTAGGCATTCATGCAATACAATCAAGCAAATGAATGCACCTCATTGAAGCTAAATTGGTTGTCAATCTTGAACATGTGCTCAACCAACATGGCCTTCAATTGTAGGGTATCATCAGACTTTGCAGTTGTCTAGAATTGTAAGTTTGGTGGCAATGCTTCTCCCAATACATTGCTCCTAGCAATTATTGTTGCTATGAGGCTGCTCTTGTTTATGGCTTTTCCAAGTTGAGGAAAACAAGGATGGTAAAAGATGGTCTCAGGCCTGCCTCTTTTGTCACCTTCACTACCATCAGGAGATAGATATGTCTTATTAAGATTGACAATGTTTTGTAGCTGGCTGGATGGGATGAGCAGCTTACCTTCATCATTCTTCTTGGTGAATCTGAATTCTTCAAGATTGTGGTTCCGATTGCCAAATCAACTCTTGATATTGTTGAAGATGGTCCATAGGATTATCTTCTTCTCAATATTATTCATCTTGACAGCATATAGATCTACTGTGGTGTCCACAAGAAGGTGGTCAAGTAGCAAAAAGAAAAGTCAGTTTCTGCCTTCCCCGTAACTTGGTTGACCCACCCTGCCATCTTCCATTGTGCATTCTCTCCTCCAGTACCGTTTAGTTGGTGGATCCACAAAGAATTCTCACATGCTATCATGAGACTTCTGTTTAATCTTGGAAGGATGGATCCTTTTGATTCCTTTTACAAAGGCAAAGTTCCAATTTGCTGTCTTTCACATATTGTTAGATGCTACAAATAGATGGTCCTACCCCATCATATTGATCCCTGGTCTTCTTGAATTTGCTCTGGTAGAGAGTCCATTGGGCTTTTTCTGTTCACTAGTATACCAGGAGATTATCCTCTCATGAGCTAAAGACAAGAGAGTATCCTTCTTTTTTGTCAACTCTCTCCTACTGACTTGATACACATGTTCTTGTGCTTAATCTTCAGACCCTCATGAAATTTGGATGTATCGGTGCTTGTATACTCTGTAGAATCTAGTTTAACTGAGGAGGGGGCAGATGATTGTGATGTAGAAGTTTTACAACTCCTCTTTTGGAGTGTGCTTACTGATCCAAGTCTGTTTTGAATGGTTCTTGCTGTTGTTGGCATCTTGTTTTAGTTGCCTGAGGCATGGACAAACAAGGGTTCTCAACAATGTATGTGGCAGTCGCCGTGACTCTTGGATCTGTATAATTGCCCACAGTATTGTACCCACACATCTTGGGGACAGGACTGTACCCCTGTGTCACAGATATATGCCATTGTTGACAAGTAACAGTCAATGTTACCCTTGTTGGTATAATGTTTGGACAGGTTGAGAATGGAATGCAGTCTCTTTTGCATGTAAAAGAGCCAATGAGAACCAGAGATATGTATGTAGGTGTCATGTTACATGGAAATGACCTGTTATGTCTTGGCTACAAGATTGTGCAAGCTGAAAGGGACCATCTAATTGTGTGCACACAAAACAACATTCAAGTAAATATAAGACACGTCACAGAAGTTAGGCTAATATTTGGGGTGTATCACGGTAGGGTTTCAAACTATATGACTTGGTGTTGAACAAAAAATAAATTCATATAGATTTGGAGTCATTACTTAAAGATAACACACAAGATTTGACAGGTATGTCCAAACCAAAAGCAAATGAATAAGAGAATAGCAGTAACATGCTAGACAACAACATAAACTAATATCAATTGTGATATTAATATTAATTACACACTTATTTCATGGTATGACAAAACTCATTTGATTGCATGATCAAACTTATTTTTGTTGCATGATAAAATAATTTACAATACATAGTATTAGCCTAAGACCTCAACTTGTTAGCTGACTTGAAAAATAGTCCACTCTTTGACAGCCAATGAACTCTGATGATATTTTTTTGCCATGCAAATAAACATTGTCCATTTGTCTAACATCTTATGTTTCCCAATGGACTAAAATATGTTTTGTACACAATTGTATCTTTGCGTATTATTAATCTGTCATCTTTTTTGCACATCATATTTATCAAAGCAAACCACAGCAATACACCCAGTAACATCTCTACACCATATCTGTACAATTGGAAAATGACACAAGTTCATATACAAATTATGACTTGGTACTGGTTGGTGTGTACTTAGTGGTTCGAAGTCAAGGAAAGGTACAAATATAATCACAATGTACAACACATTACTACTAATAGAGGAAGGTAGTATGAATACAATATAACCTTTATCTTGACCCGTAAAAAATGGAGTAAAACAACCCCAGTAAAATTTATATATAATAGCAGAAAGGAGAATATGTCTTCTACATGCTCCTATACATCCTACTAGCTGATACACCAGCATTAGCTCAAGAATTCACTTCCAAATTAAACAAACTCCATAAAGTCTGGCAACTACAAAAGGCATACAACAGATGGGTATGTAACCTCTTTTATTAGTGAACAATGGAACTGTGAAGACCCATGATATATAGACATACTACAATACTGAGACATTGATCTGTAAGATTACATTATGTATTTGTCACTCACAGACTTATGCAAGCATTGTGAAAGCTCCTTCACAAAAATGAACCCTTAAACTAAAATCAAACTAAAACCTAGATACAGTATGCATGAATAAGATATGCCTCAATTTTGTCTGGGATCTCATGAAACCACCACCTTTATCCACACACAATATAGAAAATGAGAGGGTAAAGACATGCAACCTCTCCCAAAGTGCAAATTGGGAATGCTCAACTCAATCTATACGATCTGACAGCAATGCCTATGAAACCAACAACCAAAAGAAAATGAATTGGTGAAATAAGAAGACAGCAACAAAATTCCCCCCAATCTTTTGGGAAAAGAATACTTGTAAGCACTAAAGACAAATGTCAAAGAACCAAGGAGAGGAGGTAAAGTAGGATAATGTCCTAAGAACCATTACAAACTCCCAAGTAATATTAGACATCTGAAAGAAGGAGAACATATCACACATGGTGATGTTGAATGTATCAGGTAGATATGTCCTGTATAAATACCCAAACTTCAATTCTGTACTTTCATATTTCACTATAGAAAATGACTGCACCTCAACAACAGTCCAATTATAATAACAGTTAAATACTACTTTGAATGAAACAACCTTACTACAGTACTTGGAAATATAAATAAGAGTAAGCAAGACTTTATAGACTAATGAGAAAAATATGATTTACAGGACACTGGCTATAATTAAGAACAATGACCAAAGAAGGACTATATTATACAACAACTGAATATAGTGATGATGAAAATATAGAAAAATACAACAGAGATAAGGAGGAAGATCCCCAGGGAGAAAAACAATGCTAATTTAAATATAGAGAAGATAGTACAGAAGAGGATATCAACAAAAAAGAGTATACAGCAACATAGCGGTCAACAACAAAACAATAAAAAGAATAAAGGTGAGAAATAAAAGGAGGAGGAAAGTAAAGATGACAATAATGACAAAGATAACAAGTAAAAAATGGTGTCAATGAAGGTGATAAAGAGGAGAACAGTAACAAAAACTGAACTAAACTCACTAATGAACTAGTAATAAAATCCTCCAAACTGAATCAAAATATATAAGCACAGAAGACCAAGAAGAGAAATATTTAAAAACAATACACTCTAATTACACCATTATCAAAATCTTTTGAAAGATACCAGATCTAGGGTACTATTGCACCAAGGTGGTATCAGTGCTTGTGAATGGATACAGGTATATATAGTAGGAAATTAGGGTAGGTTCATTGCAGGTGGTTGGTCAACAATTATGAGTCATATTCATTGGGGATTCACATGTGAAACAACAACAATGTATCTAGGATAGAAGGGCTTCTCTGGGAAATTGGCACCACACCACCTTACAAGGACAAGGACAAATTGCTACCAATACCAATAAAGATTATGAACGATAGTAGTCAAAATACAATGAACCATACCAGTTTTTTAGCATCCATTGTGCATCAGGATCCTAGAGCCACAAACATATTCACTTCTGATTGGAGGTCATACTGTTCTTTTTCTCTCACATATTCTTTTTACAGTGTATCTGGCTAAATCATAATTCCAACACCTGATAGGAGGCAGTGAAAAGTGTGCATCAGGTCTTGTTCAAACCTTTCCTTTGAGCAAGAGTGTAGTGTATATACCAACTGAAGGGAATCTCAACAGGGGTACCAAACAAGGCAAAAATGTAGAACAGATGACAAGACTGAACAAAAATGAAATTTCCTCCCAGAAAATGACAGTGATATATATATACAGGCTGTTAGTACAAAATATCAACACATATGACCCAAACTACATCACCCATACATCAAAAATATACACTACATCCAGATTGAGCCTTTTACACAACACTACCCCTGTGAGGCACATGTGAATTTAGCATGTAATGTAATAGTAGGGGCAGTATTTAGCTTTGTGTACATGACACTTTTTGCAGACATTTTGTGCAACCCAGGTCAATTAGATGGAGGAGAAACTTAAAAGTGACCCCCGCATCAAAAATATAGGGCTCTGCACAAGAGATGATATGATAATAATTTCCTGTGATCTGTTATAGGTATCGAGTTGTTATAAGGTATTTACCATACCTACCCTACCCTAACCTACCATACCTAGAGTGATTTTAAATCAAGTAGTAACCTTAACAAATTTGACAGGGGTATCCCCAGAAGTCCCCTAGTTATTTTATTAGTAGCCAGACAAAATTTTAATTTTCTTGACTTTTTTGTCAAAATTACAAAATGTTCCCAATAGGCAATCAAATCAGCTCATCAAGATCTATCTAAAAACACAATTTCCCAGAGCTTACTATGGTGTGTACATCCCTTATATATAATTTGTCATGTTTGTTTGCATATCTTACTATACTCTTGTTATAGGTTGTCATATGGATAAACAATTGCATAAATTTAGATATTTATAAAATAAAACTATAAGTTTAGCCAAAGGCATGCAGTCAAGTTAATTGTAGGTGTGGGATGGAATGTACTATTGCCTCAGATCCAATCCCTGCTATGGACAGTATTGTCCCCAAATGAGAAGTATTGCCTTTTGGAGTTTTTCTTTCTTAATCAGACCTACAAAGCATTGTAGTCTATGATGTAAAGAACTTTAATATATATATTCCTTGGCCTTCCCCCTTAAATCCCAGAATGATGTATCCCTTTTCAAATATATTTGTCTTTTCAAGTATTACCTAGTATCAGCACCATGTAGTATTTAGGAACACATCAGGGAGCTACAAGAAGGACACATAGTCCAACCCATGTTATAAAAGTGTAAATAGTATTACAAGAAAATTATTAGATACAGAATAAGAGTAGAAATGTGTAGATATACCTGGTAAAACATACTAACAGTGGATAGGCTCTTCTCTACCCTTATCATCTTATTTTTACTCTGGCCTGGATTTGGCCTGACCTTCCAAATCTTTGCAATGTCTGACCCTGTCAATGCTCCTATTGAAGGTGGTCCCATAGTCTAGGATTCCAACACAACTTGTCAGACCTTGCCTGTATACCATAAAACATGTTGCAACAGTGGAAATGCTCTAACATACCCTCAATGGTGGCCTTGATATAAATCCCACCTATGGGGTGTTTGGATTGCAGCCTGACCCCCCAAATCCAGGCAATGTATGACCTTGCCAATGCTCATGATGAAGGTGATACCATACTACAGGAACTCAACCAAACTCACCAGATCTAGTCTATATCCCAACTTTTTGTGCATACCAATTGCGGTATATATTATGTAACTCCCTTTGAATGTTTGGTATTGTAACTACTCCAACTGTTTTTATAGTTGGTGTGTTTGATACATATATGTGATATGAAACTATTTCATTACTGAAAATCTAACCAACCTGTTGATTGATACTTTAAAAGTAAAAGAATATCCCACGGACCTGTTAATTGGTAAGAAAGGTACCACCAACAACATGACTACATCATTTGCAAGAAATTTGAAAACATGTGAATTACAATTTTTCAATTACTTGGTATCATGTTCATGTTAACACTGTACTATAAATCTCTTTTTCTACAGGCAGTATGTACCAATATATCCCTACACATAGAAAAGCGGTATACACCACTCAACTTGTAGCCCCCTGTAGAACTGTACCAAAATATGTTTACACATACCTTTAATCAGTATGTTTTAAAAAGTTAGGATTTACCATCAAAAAAATCTGAACCAATCGGAAGTCTCTTCCATACCCCCATTGCTTTTCCTGGATATAAATGTCACCTGCACTATACTTGGATTTCAGCCTGATGTCTCAAATTGTAGCAATTTCTCAAATCATTGAGGCTGATGTTGAAGGTGATACCATACCCCTAGACATTAAACCAACTTGTCAAACCTTACATATGTTACCATACCCCTAGACATTAAACCAACTTGTCAAACCTTACATATGTACCACAAATAGTTCCATGACAGCGTTAAGGCTCTTCCATATTCTCATTGGTAGCCTTGAATTTCAATGTTACCAGTACAATGCTTGGATATTAGCCTGACCACCAAATCTTGGCAATACCCCATCCTGTCAATGTTCATGTTTCTTGGTAATACCATAAGCCAGAACCTCAACTCAAATTGTCAGACCTTCTCTATGCACCATGAAAACTTCTACAACAGTGGGAAGGCCCTTTCATACCCTCATTAATACCCTTGGATGTAAATTTCACTAGTGTGATACTTTGATTTCAGTCTGACAATACTTGACCTTGTTGAGGCTGTTGTTGGAAGTGATACCATACCCCATGACATCAACCCAACTTATCAGACCTTGATTGGTTGTCCATATCCCCATTGGGGTCCCATCTTAGAGGCAGTTTAAAACTTTTGCTCAATGGACAAGGACTTACACGCAACCAGCAACCAAACATAAACAACTCAGAAACCTGTAACAAGTAGCCATATGACAGACATACCAGGAATATTATAACTGGGTCTTCTCCATTCTGGGAATCATCAAAATTAATTTAGAATTTTAAAATAAAAAGCAAAAATCACGTGAATTCTTTCATTTCAAATTTAAAACTCATCATGTGTTGATAAGACTGGTATTTTACTCTATATCTGCTAAGATAAAGGTAGAAATAACCAGCTTAAGACTGAACATTAATTTAACACTTAGATTAATTAACAGAAGTGAGCAGCTTGTTGCTCACTTCTGGTTGCTGTTTAAAGCGTTCTAACCATAGGTATCCTCTACGATACCTCTACGTAGCTATTTGCTAACATTGCGCATTGCCCGTGCAATTCGCTAATATTGCGCATTACCTGCACAATGATAAGATACAACAATGTATGGCTCATAGCTTCTTTATCCAAGCTTGTCTGTCTGTGATCTGCTTGTCCAACGGGCTAGCTTAGGCCCTTTGTACACGACCTTACCTACTGTACGCAGGGCGCAGCCCTTGTCTCCCAACACACTCCTACAATGGGATGATAACTCTTGAGTTCCTCTTGCCATCGACCTCATAAATATTAATGCTGCAACTGCAGCCTGCATCTTACGCTGAGTATCCAATAAGCCAGTCTTTGTTGCGGCCAATAGTGTGCGAATTGCCCCTGCCTTGTGCAGTACCTCCTTTGTTTCGTTATTAAGTTTGCACTCCTGTGATTCTTCTGGTAGTAGCGTTGGGTGAGTATTTTCACGTGCAAGATCATTGTGATAATTCTCATCAATTCCCATCAAGCGTGCGTGCATTTTGTAGAAAAGACTACCTTGGAAAGCCTTGGTGTTAATGTCCGCCTACATGTCACCTGTAGGACAGTACTGGATAATTACCTCTCCCCTCCCAATCTTGTCTTTAATCATGAAATACCTATTCTTGATGTGCTTAGTGCACTTGGTGCATGAGAACCTTCCGTTCAATGCCATAAGAATGGTCGACTTGTTGTCTTGCATAAGAATATTCTTTTTAACCTTGAAACCCTGTGCTTGGATGAAATATAATCCCCACATAATATACTTGAGAGCATCGTCAATACCTACAAGTTCCGCCTCGGTAGAACTTCCCGTATTAAGTTTCTGTCTCCAGCTGCCAGACATAACAGCCCCCAATCCCAGAGACATAACCATTCCCGTATGGCTTCTGCTGTCCCAGTGAACTGCATATGATGCATCAACCCACCAGGTGATATTTTCCAAATTCTCCGCGGTGAGACACAATTTCATATGTCTAGTACCGTAGAGATACTTCAGGACACGTTTTAACTTGCCCCAGTCATCTTCATCAGGAGCCCTGGTTCTCGTGCATAGGAAAGACACAGGAGTTTGTATATCAGGCCTAGCACGTGCACTGAGGAATAGAAGCTGAGCTGTTGTGCGATGAAATGCCAAAGCTTGTTCTTCTGGAAGAAGCTTCTCCGAATTATCCTCTCGCACCTCGAATAGATGCTCTGCAGCAGGTGTTGCCGCCACGGATTTTATCTCCTCTGGAAATTCCTCGAGAACTTTCTTGATGTACTTGATCATCCCAATCTTGAGGACCTTAGGAGTACTGAAATCCAAATCCATTCCCAAGTATTCGTGTACTTTACCACGATGAACAGTCATTCTCTCACCGTATATTTTCCTAAAATGGTCAATGCATTTAGTTACCTCAACGCTATCCATGTGCGAGATCTTCAGGTCATCAACATGCCATGTTACCGTCATTTGCTTCCCATTAATCATCTTATTTGCAACACACGGGTCATATGGGTTCACTGTAAAACCATAATCCTCCAATTCAGATCGCAATTTGCAATAAAACAGTAAAGCAGACTGCAGTAACCCATATAGTGCTTTTGATAGACGCACATACAGCATTGGCTCACCCTTGGAACTTGTGATAATGAACTTTCGATATAATTGTGGATCGATTTGTACCATCAATTCTGCTAGCTTTCCTTTCAGTAGCATGAGAGTTTGCTCATTATTCTCCGCGTTGAGAAATGCGTTGGGCAGATCTGCAACTGCAATTGCCCGTCCTTGATGCGCCTCAATCGTGGAAG